>PVKV010042956.1:0-10372 GCA_004027835.1 Alouatta palliata | reverse complement strand
TCTACTAAAAAAAAAATACAAAAATTAGGTGGGCATGGTGGCACGTGCCTGTAGTCCCAGCTACTCGGGAGGCTGAGGCAGGAGAATTGCTTGAACCCAGGAGGCGGAGGTTGCGGTGAGCCGAGATCGCGCCATTGCACTCCAGCCTGGGCAACAAGAGCGAAACTCCGTCTCAAAAAAAAAAAAAAAAAAAAAAAAAGAAGAAAAAAAAAAAACATGCATAGTTGTATAAATTTGTTGTATATTTGAGTAGTAACCTTTTATCATATCAGCTCTTACAACTTTTACACATTCTGTTCCTTTCTTTTTAATGTCCTATACATTCCAATACATTTTATATTCATAGTCTTACAGAATGTTAGTTGCTAGGAGCATACTACCCACCAAGTATTTATGGACTGAAGACATGTTGAGTTAGAACAGACGGGGGCTTTGAGGTCATCTAGTTCAGGAGCCTAAACATTCACAAATAGGAAACAAGGCTTAAACAGTTCAGTGACTTATCCAAGGTCCTAGCTGGTAAATCCATATTATGAAGCCAGACCTATATCCAGCAAAGTTCTAATCACCACACCAACTGCCTCATCTCCTTTGGAGGGTTTCTGTCTTGGTACCACTGATGTATTGGGTTAAATTGGTCACATAATTCTTTGTCTGGGGAATTCTTTGACAGGGGAACGGTCCTGCGTATTGCAGAATGTTTAGCGGTATCCCTGGCCTCTGTCTTCTAGGAGCCACTAGCAAATGCCCCCTACCTCTGAGTTGCGAAAACTAAAAATATCTCCAGACATTGCCAAGTGTTCCCTGGGGGGTGGGGAGGGGTGGAATTGGCCCTGGTTGAGGTTGAGAACCACTTCTCTAGCAAGAGCTAAATATTTCCTATGCATTTATGGGAGTTATGTGTTTCCATGGCAGAAGTTTATAATGGGAGCCTGGCACTCCTATCAGGCAGCTGAAGAACATGGAAAAATCCACCAAGTTACTGCTGGATGGAGGCAACAGTTCGGACCCCTGCAAAGTGACGTGGCAGAGAGCCAAGCAGGCTTTGCAGAGATAACAAGAGAAGCCTTGGCGAGATCAGGACCAAGGACAGCTCCAAGGACACCGGCTTTTGAGACTTTGAACTAGAGTTCTTTCAAGCACTGGCAGCGTGGATTTAAGTATCCTTTCCCCTACTCACCTGCCCCACCAGGAATTGTCTACTCTTTAATGTTTCCATGTGGAGATACCTGTCTGAGGCAGCCAGTATGAATCTTCCTCATTTGCCCCTTACAAGAGACTTTTTTTTTTTTTAAACGGAGTCTCGCTGTGTCACCCAGATTGGACTACAGTGGAGTGATTTTGGTTCACTGCAACCTCTGCCTACAAGAGGCTCTTTTTTGAGAACCAGAAAGTGGTTGCTTTCAGAAATGGCAGTTTCATGTTGATGATGCACTTTCGGAGCTAACCAAAGTGAGCTTCACCCCTACAGTATGAGATTACGATTATTATTTTAATGTTACATATCTGGAAGCAGGCTCAAAGGTTCCCCAGCCCAGTATTACACAGCTAGAAAATTCTGGGCTTCAAGACTGGAAAAGAATATTGGCTTCAAAGTCTGCTCTTTCCCCAATGCCTCTGCTAGACAAAGTTTAAGCATCATATCCTCTATGAAGAACTTCTGGCAATTCCTCATCCCTGATAGAACTGACCACTCTCTCCTCTGTCCCACACCATAAACACACACTTCACATGACCACAACATCTATAGTTCTTTATTGCACTTGTTTCTACACCTTCCTCTGCTAAACTGTAGGTCACGTGTCCCCAGTTACTAACGTGGCGTGTGACACACATGAGGGACATAATAAACATTGTGAGTAAATAGATTTAGAGGAGCTACTGAATCAATAATACAGACAGGCTTCCATGATCAAATCCTTTACAGGCAGGTCAGCAAGAAGAGTTCTCTCATTCCTGATATTGAACCCTTTTCTTATAGTCTTAAAAAAGCACACCAAGGCATGATTTCGGCAAATGCAGAAAACAAAGATTACTGACTCCTAGTGTGATTTTCTGGGTTGTTCACACCATCAGAACGACAAAATGAAAAAGTGAAAGCTACCAAACAGTGTGACAGATTCAGGTTATTGAATTTCCCATTTTTAAGGTTAGAAAAGAAAATCCTTAAGGAGACAAAAAACAATGTAGGGCAGAATTAGTCCCTGAGTATGTCTTTAAGACAGGAAGGTCAAGCTTTGGAGAGGGTCTGGTTGATATTTAGGGTTGGATGATGCTCTTCAAGGCATGGCAAGCATCAGTGGAAGGAGAACAGGCTCTCTTGGTTTATAGGGCAGCTGATCTCATTTATGTCAGATCCTTAGCCACTGTGTAAGGTGGTGCTCAGCTGTGTCACTTACACAAGCCAAGTCTGTCCCAAGGAAGCACCTATTTTTAGGCTACAGAAAGGCAATCTAAGGAGCCCTGTTCACTCTGTAGTCTTGGACAGCCCATCACCTTTCCTGTCACCCAGGCTGGAATGCAGTGGCTCAATCTTGGCTCACTGCAACCTCTGCCTCCCAGGCGCAAACGATTCTTCTCATGCCTCAGCCTCCCAAGTAGCTGGGACTACAACAGGGAGTACAGGTAGAACAGGAGAGAGCCCAGAAATATTAAGGAGAGATGATATGTTTTTTCAGCAAATATTAACTAGCATCTATTAATGTCAGGATCTGTGCCAGGTGTTAGGGAATCAGCAGAGACCAAACAGACATCATCCCCTCAGGATGATTACAGTCAGGCTGGAAAGTTAAAAAAGTAAACAGTTATGGCAATGTGCAAAAAGCATCTTAAAAGCATTTTAAGAAGGGAACGTGTTCCAGGCAGAGACTAGAAAGCAACCTCATCATGTAAAATAAGATTTTACATTTTTGTTTTTAATTCAAAAGTAATACATGCTTGCTGTAAAACCGTAAAAAAAAATCAAGTAATGCAAAAGAAAAGTAAAAAGTTTAGAATATCACCCCTTCATCCCATTCCCTAGAGGAAACGACTATTAACAGTCCAATACATGGTCTTCAGCAATCTTTTCTTTATAGCCACAGAGACAAAATGTATTTATAGAAAATGGGAACATATCATACTTATTGGACTGCAATTTTTGCTTTCTCCATTTAACACACTGTGGTCCCTTTTCCAAGCCCATTAATAGTGATTAAAGTATCTTTAAAAGACTTGCTTTGTATTGCATGTTCACATCTTATTATATAGATATAACATAACTTACTTTGCCAATCTGGTAGGTGAATGAATCTTATTCCCTTAATTTGTATTTCTTTTCTCCCCCTTTTTATTCTTTTTTTTAGACAGAGTCTCTCTTTGTCACCCAGGCTGGCATGCAGTGGTGTGACCTTGGCTCACTGCAATCTCCTCCTCCCGGGTTCAAGCGATTCTTGTGTCCCAGCCTCCCAAATAGCTGGGACTACAGGCATGTGCCACCACACCCAGCTAATTTTTGTATTTTTTGGGAGAAACGGGATTTCACCATGTTGGCCAGGCTGGTCTTGAACTACTGGCCTCAAATGATCTGCCTGCTTTGGCCTCCCAAGGTGCTAGGATTACAGGCATGAGCCACTATGCCCAGCCAATATTTCTTTATTATTGAGCTTGAACGTTGAGTTTTTTTCTGTGACTTGCCTGTTCCTATTTGTAAGTATAAATGCAAGGTAGACATAAAAGAGGTGAATTGCTCAAGCTTAGGAAATATCTGGAATGCCAAAGAAGCATCCTTCTTTTCTCTAAAGACTTCTTGCAGATTCTAGTCTTGAAAGAAGTAGGGGATGATATTGAATTGAGACACCTGAGAAGACAATATACTTGGCTAATCCACAAACTACTTTATTATTTTGATAACATTCCAGTATGGGATAAAATCTGAGATGGTCATCCCTTCGTAATCCTACAGTTGTTACCAAATAAACCACAATTAGCAGTGATATGTTCTTTCAGGTATAGTTAGAGCTTTATGGATATGTACGCACAAGCGTGTGTACATCTATGTGTGTATACATCACAGTTCCCTAACGTATTTCATAAGCATCTTCCCAGACTGTGTAATACTGTACCATATGAATATAATATAATTTACGTGATTTGCTCCCTTAAGTAGGACAATTAATTTACTTTCCATCTTTCCCCACTATAAATAATGTTGTAAATGCACATGTTCTTTGGCCCAATAATCCTACATCTAGGAATTTATCCTGTAGATAAAACTAGCACATTTACAAAATGGCATTATATACAGGATTGTACACTGCAGTATAGTTTTGCTGTTACAAACAATCTAAATGTTTGATTATAAGAATCTGATTAAGTTACAGTCCATATTTTCATAAGTACAAGGAAACTCTATCTGAAATTATCTCGAAAATACCTCGTTACGTGAAAAAAAAAAACAAGACACACAGTCACATGAATAGCACGTCAGCATTTGTGTGAAACAGAAAAGAATGCGTGTGTATCTCATAAATGCCCACTCATGTATTTGCCGTGTATGTAAAGAGTACTTTCAGAAATAGACTAAGAAAGTGATAACCCCGGCCTCGGTGATCTTCACTGTCCAAGTAGGATTAAGGAAGCTCCCTTAATACTTCAAAGGCAACTGTTCTTCTGTGCATTCTCATTTCTTTTTACTTTCGGTGTGGAACCTAGGCAATTCTTCCTTGGACTTTTTCTTCCACATCTTCTACCTCACTGAAGGACTGAAGAAGGTTGACTGTGTTAAAAATTAAACAGGCACAATTAACAATTCAAAGAGCTTGTTTGAGCAAACAAAGATCCATGGAGTAGGCAGCGCCCAACCTTGGATTGGGGCTCCACTTGAAGGGCTTGAAGGAAAGGATTTTATAAGGTGAATGAGGAAGCAAAGCATGGGAAATAATTGTTTACAATTATGTTGTTGCCTTATTTGGATTATCTGGATAGGAAGTTCCCTAGTTATGTATTAGAGGTTAGTTGGAGGTTTTGGATTGGTGAAGCTTAAATTTCATTTCCTCTCAGTCAGTCATTTATAAGAAATGCATTTGACTTAGGTTTTGGTTTGCTTCTGTGGGAACCCAAGGCATTACAACCACTTCAGTCTGATAGTTCCTCTTTAAGTAGGCCAGCAGATAATGCTTAAGGATGAGAGAGTAGTAAGGGGCCCCAAGCCCAGAAAATGCCTGCTCACGCATAGATGCTAGGTGCTTGGGACATGCTGTCCTCACGGAATTCCAAGAGGTTAGCAAAAGGGACATTAATTTTTATAGTGCCATAAACAAATGTAGTTGAGGTTACAGGAAAAAAATGGGAGGCATTTCCCCAATCTAAGGCAGACTGGTCTATGACTTGGAAGGATAAGCAGGAGTTGTCACTATGACATTCTTTGGTGGCCTGTCTGTCTCCATGTCCTTTGCTGGCTCCTCTTATTTTTATTTTTTTATTTTTTTTGAGACAGAGTCTCTCTCTGTCACCAGGCTGGAGTGCAGTGGTACAATCCCAGCTCACTACAACTTCTGCCTCCTGGGTTCAAGGGATTCTCCTGCCTCAGTCTCTCGAGTTGGGACTACAGGCATGTGCCACCACACCCAGCTAATTTTTATATTTTTAGTAGAGAAAATACAAAAATTTTCACCATGTTGGCCAGGAGTTGGTCTCGAACTCCTGGCCTCAAGTGATCCACCTGCCTCAGCCTCCCAAAGTACTGTGATTACAGGTGTGAACCACTACACCTGGCCAACCCTACCTCTTTTTTGGAGCACCACAGGGCTCACTCTTGGGACCACTCTTCTATGTAGAAGCACTCCTTGGTGATCTCATGCACTCATGGCTTTGAATACTATCAAAAACCATCTACGTACTGAAGGCACGACCTGTTTGCCTCTCCCCAGGATCTCTGGACTCTTCTGTTTATTTCCTCCTGGGTGTCTAGCAGACATCTATCTGAAACACTCCCTTCCCCCGAATTCCCCACCCAAATGATCCTTCATCTCAGAAAGTGGTACCTCCATTGTTCTAGTTGCTAAGAGCAAAACAACTTGGAGTCATTCCTTTTTCTTTTGGTAGATTTGTGTGTGTGTGTGTGTGACAAAATTCACATAATGAAATTCATCATGTTAACCATTTTAAAGTGTAAAATTCAGTGGTTTCTGGTACATTTACAATGTGGTGTAACTATCAACACTAATTCCAAAATATTTTCATCATAAAAAAATCCTTACTGATGTTCAGTCGCTCCCAATTCTCCCTCCCCCTCGCCTCAGACAACCATTCATCTACTTTCTTTATGGATTTGCCTATTCTGGATATTTCATTTGGAGTCATGGTAGGACCAGACACAGATCAAAACAGAGAAACCGGAAAAAGTTTTAGTTTTGTTGCTGACAATTCCGTGGGGAAATCACTGGCTATTGCAGGTCCACTCAGATAAGCCCAGGGTGGGTCACTGGGCCAGAGAAATGGGGAACATCAGGCAAATGCCTTTATTGTGGTCTCCATGGGAGGGAAGAGGGGATGCAGGGTTAGCAGGCGTAGGGCTGGCTTGCTGGAATAATTTCAGTGGGCTCTGGGATAGAGGGTAGTCCATGGTTGTCTGGTACCTGGCTCTGGGCCAATTAGGGCTGGTGTATAGAGGCATGGAGTGTGACAGCCCCGTAACAGAGGTGGCTGGGGATGTGGACTGCTCAGAAAGGGAAACTGGCCTCTACACAGGTCCTCAAAACTGCAACAATATGACATTTAAAAACTACGTTACAGCTGCATATTTTTATTCTCCTTCATATTTAACTATGAGTATTCCCTTAGGCATCCATGGGGCTAAGTATCAGTATTTGGTTAAGCCAGAAAGATTATTTAATGAGTATGTCCTGCCCCGTAGCTGGCACAGTCATGGCCTCTGTTGATGACCGTGTGTGTGTGTGTGTGTGTGTGTGTGTGTGTGTGTGTGTGACAGAGTCTCACTCTGTCACCCAGGCTGGAGTACAGTGGTGTGATCTTGGCTCACTACAACCTCTGCCTCATGGGTTCAAATGATTCTCCTGCCTTAGTCTCCCTAGTGGCTGGGATTACAGGTGCATGCCACCAAGCCCGGCTAATTTTTGTATTTTTAGCAGAGATGGGGTTTCACCATGCTGGTGAGGCTGGTCTCAAACTTCTGACCTCAAGTGGTCTGCCCACTTCAGCCTCCTAAAATGTTGAGATTACAGGTGTGAGCCACCGCACCCGGCTGGTTTTCCTTATACAGGGGTCTTATCTATGTAAAAGCTAAGTGATGTCTACATGTGGGCAGGCTGACAGTGTGACACAATTTATTATTTTTCTGATTTAAAGAAAACTATCTCTGGCATTTTAGTGGCTAAGCACATCAAAGCATGTCTGTAATCATCTGCAAAGCATATACTGTTATGCAATGTTGGGAGAACCAGACATTCTGCTGTCCTAGGTGTTTGTCCTTGCGGGGATTATTGAGCTGTTTACTCAGCCATAAACATCTTAAGACCACGGGTGGTGACCGGCAAGGAATGTGGCTTGCTAGTTTTAAGAGGGAGCTGATTTTACATTTGATCTTAGACAAAATGCTGAGAAGCAATAAGATGGGGTTGATTTTAAAATGGTGTCACCCTGGCTCTCCTATTCTCCTGTTTCCCTAACAATACCATGCCATACAATTCATCCTTTTAAAGTGCACAGTTCAATGTCTTTTAGTACAGGTGTTCCTTGGCTTACAACGGGGTTGCATCCTGGTAAGCCCACCAGGTTGAAAATATTTTTTAAGTCAAAGATGCATTTAATCCACCTAACCTACTGAACACCATGGCTCAGCCTTGCCTACTCTAAACATGCTCAGAACACTGACATTAGCCCACAGTGGTCTAAAATAATCTGACACAAGCCTATTTTATACTAAAGTGTTGAATGTCTCATGTAATTTATTAAATACTATACCAAAAGTGAAAAACAAAATGTCTCATGGGCGCTTGAAGTACGGTTTCAACTGAACGCAAACTGCTTTTGTGCCATCATAAAGTCAAAAAATTAAGTTGGCCAGGCATGATGGTTCACTCCTGTAATCCCAACACTTTGAGAGGCTGAGACGGGTGGATCACCTGAGGTCAGGAGTTCGAGACCAGCCTGACCAACATGGTGAAAACCTGTCTCTACTAAAAATACAAAAAAAAATTAGCCAGGCATGGTGGTGGTGTGTGCCTATAATCCTAGCTTCTCGGGAGGCTGAGGGATTAGAATTGCTTGAACGCAGGAGGAAGAGGTTGCAGTGAGCTAAGATCACACCACCGCAATCCATCCTGGGCAGCAGAGCAAGACTCCGTCTCAAAAAAAAAAAAAAAATAATAATAATAATCATAAGTGGAACCATGGTAAATTGGGGACCATCTGTATAGGTAGTATGACCTACATCTTTCCCTTTGCCAAGCACCTATACTTCCCACAAAATTATTGGATCATTATACATTATTCACGCTGAAATCGCCTTTCAGAGTTGTGGTTTACTTTGTGTCCACAATATCGTTCCCCATCACTGTTGCTATGGTTGATGTTGATTTCACTCAACCACATGCATGAGCACCAGAAACTCTTCTAGGAAAAAAAAAGAAAAGCTTTTGACTATTTTCCTTAAAAGGCCTTAAAAACGATCTTTAAATTGATAGGGGAGCATCTGGTTTTGTTGTTTTAAAATAGCCTCTACATACAGCTTCTCTAGGTAGAAAAAAGACCACCTTATCTGTGCCGATGTGCAGAGAGTAAACAATAGCAAACTGTCATTGGCAAACATCTCCCATGTAAGATGTTTCTTCTTCCAGGTCTTTAAAGGAACACATGAGATGAGGAACCCCAAGGAAATGGCGCCTTTATTTTTATTTATTTATTTTTTTTAGTGCTTTTGTTCTGTCCTTCAGGCTGGAGTGTAGTGGTAAAATCATTGCTCATTTTAGCCTTGACCTCCCGGTCTCAAGTGATCCTCCCACCTCAGCCTTCTTCCTGAGTAGCTAGACAGGCACACGCCACCACACTTGCCTAATTTTAAACATTTTGAAGAAATGAGGTCTTGTTATGTTGCCCAGGCTGGTCTTGAACTTCTGGCCTAAAGGGATTCGCCTGCCTCAGCCTCCCAAACTGTTGGGATTATAGGCATGAGCCATGGTGCCCTGCCTGGCTTTCCGGTTCTACCAAGTGTGTGAGCGGTTCACAAGTGTGGATGCAGGACCTACAGCATCATCATTGCCTGGAATCGGTTAAAACGCAACTATTCCACTTTGAGAGGATGAGGCAGGCGGATCACCTGAGGTCAGGAGTTTGAGACCAGCCTGGCCAACACGGTGAAATGCTGTCTCTACTAAAAATCCAAAAAACAATTAGCTGGGCATGGTGGTGAATGCCTGTAATCCCAGCTACTTGGGAGGCGGAAGCAGGAGAATCACTTGAACCCAGGTGGCAGAGGTTGCAGTGAGCTGAGATCATGCCACTGCACTCCAGCCTGGGCTACAGAGTAAGACTCCACCTCAAAAAAAAAAAAAAAAATATGCAACTACTCAGCTCCATCAGAACTACTCGCTCAGAAACCCTTGGGGAGGGCCATGTGATCAGTGTTTCCACAAGCCCCCCAGGTGGTTCTGATGATGCAGTCTCAGATTTTAGGAGGCGGAGGAAGGATCCTCAGATGGAGGTGGGAAGGGACTGCATTTACAGCTGGTGAAAGCATCTGAAGACAGGTCCCTAGAGCAGGACATACTTCTTGTTTTATCTTTTAAATTAAAAATAAAATCATTTTTGTGTGATTTTAAACTCACTCATGCTAGTTTTAGAAAAAATAGCCCATTTTCCACTGTGCAAACATTTTATCCCAATAATATCTTACCCAAGGTGGAAATTCAAAAATTTAATCCCTAAAGGAAAACTGAAGCATTCTCCATCATTCCTGTCGAGGAAACATTTTGAATGTCCATATTAGCTTTTAAATCATAATATTTAACAGAGAACTTGATTATATCCATTGACAAAAACACAAATATTAATTTAAAATGTTTTATTACACAATTTCTTTTAAGGTTTCAATACATTACAGCATTTTTAATCAGCATAAAATGTTAAAACGGTAGTTATCTATGCACACAAGAATATCCACAGAAACACGCTGGAGGTGTGTGTTCACGGTTCTGGCCGTGGACAGAACAAAGGAGGAGCCTGCACCTCAACACTCAGGACAGAGACAGCGCCCTCTAGGGCTGCATTCGAGGTCAACACCAACCATGTGCAAAGCTGATCTGGGCCTGCTGCAGAAAGGAGGCTAAGCTCATGTACCCCACCTGGCCTCACTTTCCTCCTGTCCTCTGTGAAA
>PVKV010042955.1:0-10378 GCA_004027835.1 Alouatta palliata | reverse complement strand
TTACCCAGGCTGGAGTGCAATGGCGCAATCTCGGCTCACCGCAACCTCCGCCTCCTGGGTTCAAGCAATTCTCCTGCCTCAGCCTCCCGAGTAGCTGGGACTACAGGCACGTGCCACCATGCCCGGCTAATTTTTGTATTTTTAGTAGAGACAGGGTTTCACCATGTTGACCAGGATGGTCTCGATCTCTTGACCTCGTGATCCACCCGCCTCGGCCTCCCAAAGTACTGGGATTACAGGCGTGAGCCACCGCGCCCGGCCCCCAAACCTTCTAATCATTCTCTACGAAGCCATCACAGTGATCTTTTAAAAATATAAATAGAGGCCGGGTGCAGTGGATCGTGCCTGTAATCCCAACACTTAGGGAGGCTGAGGCGGGCAGATCACAAGGTCAGGAGATCGAGACCATCCCAGCCAACATGGTGAAACCCCCGTCTCTACTAAAATACAAAAAATTAGCTGCGCATGGTGGTGCGCACCTGTAATCCCTGCTACTTGAGAGGCTGAGGCAGGGGAATCGCTTGAACCAGAGAAGTAGATATTGCAGTGAGCTGAGATGGTGCCACTGCACTCCAGCTGGGCAACAGAGCAAGACTCTGCAATCTAAAAAAAAAATTATATATATATATATATATATATATATATATATATATAAACATACTATCTCTTAAAAGCCTTCAGCAATCTCCCACTAATAGGAGGGAATAAAACCTAAACCCCTTACTCTGGTCTACTGGGCTCTGAATGGTCAGGCCCCACTCACTTCTCTAATCTCATCTACTTCCTCTCCTCTCTCTCTCTCTCTCTCTCTCTCTCTCTCTCTCTCTCTCTCTCTCTCTCTCTCTTCCTGTTCTGCTGGCTTTCTTTCAGATCCTTAATCACCAGATTAATCACAAAGCTGTTTTTCCTCCTATCTTAGGGCCTCTGCATATGCTGTTCCATCTGCCTGGGACATTCTTCCCATTCCCACACTTTAAATGGTTGCTCTTTCTCATCCATCCAGACATGGACTTAAACATTAACAACTTGTTTAAATAGGTTCCCTCCTTACAGCCATAAAAGAGAATGCAATCATGTCCTTTGCAGACACATGGATGGAGCTGTAGGCCATAATCTTAAACAAATTAACACAGGAACAGAAAACCAAATATCGCATGTTCTCATAAGTGGGAGGTAAACAATGACTACACATGGACATAAACATGGAAACAAGACACTGCAGACTACCGCCAGGTGCGGAGGGAGGAGGGCGGCACACTTTGAAAAACTACCTGTTTGGTACTCTGCTCACTAGCTGGATGCAATATATCCATGTAACAAACCTGCACATGCACTCCTGTATCTAAAATAAAAGCTGAATTAAATATATATGTGTGTATGTGTGTGCGTGTGTGTGTGTGTATCGACAGTGGATGGAGCCAGATACAGTGGCTCACACCTATATTCCCAGCACTTTGGGAGGCCAAGAGGGGTGGATCACTTGAGCCCAGAAGTTCGAGACCAGTCTAGGCAACATGGCAAAACTCTGTCTCTACAAAAAATATAAAAATTAGCTGGGCATGGTGGCATTCGCCTGTAGTCCCAGCTACTCAGAAGGCTAAGGTAGGGGACTGATTGAGCCTGGGGGGGTTGAGGCTGCAGCGAGCTGTGACTGCACCACTGCACTCCAGCCTGGAAAACAGAGCAAAACCCTGTGTCAAAAAAGAATAAATAAATAAATAAATAAAAGTGGAGTCAGAGGAAAAAAATAGCTTCTCTCTTATTTGTTTTTAATCATCATAGGCTATTAATTTCTTTCTCACCATTTCCCATCTTATAGTTATATGTCTGTTCGTTTGTAATTATCTAATTTCCCTCACCAGACTGAAAATTCTGTGAGGATGTGAGCTATACCTGTTTCATTCACCACTGAATACTTAATGACTAGCACCTAATAAATGTTCAATATTTGTTAGAAAGATAAGGTTGCCCCATTAGGGTGAGATTTTATTTTTATTTATTTATTTATTTTTGAGACAGAGTTTCACTCTTGTTGCCCAGGCTAGAGTGCTATGGCACAATCTTGGCTCACTGCAACCTCTGCCTCACAGGTTCAAGTGATTCTCCTGTCTCAGCCTCCTGAGTAGCTGGGATTACAGGTGCATGCCATCACACCTGGCTAATTTTTATATTTTTAGTAAAGATGGGGTTTCATCATATTGGTCAGGCTGGTCTCGAACTCCTGACCTCAGGTGATCCACCCACCTCAGCCTCACAAAGTGCTGGGATTACAGGCATGAGCCACTGCACCAGCCTGAGCTTTTATTTTTTATTTTTATTTATTTTTTTGAGATGGAGTTTCACTCTGTCACCCAGGCTGGAGTGCAGTGGCATGATCTCGGCTCACTGCAACCTCATCTCCTGTGTTCAAGCAATTCTCCTGCCTCAGCACCCCCTAGTATCTGGGATTACAGGTGTGTGCCACCACACCCGGATAATTTTTGTATTTTTAGTAGAGATAGGGTTTTACCATGTTGGCTAGGTTGGTCTCGAAGTCCTGACCTTAGGTGATCTACTTGCCTCAGCCTCCCAAAGTGCTGGGATTACAGATGTGAGGCACCATGCCTGGCCAGGAGTGAGATTTTAATTGCGAATTATAGAATATTGCTTTACCTTTATCATCATCAGCCATATAACAGGATATGTGGACTGACATCTCTGACTAAGGCTAGATTCAAGGAACAGGCATCAGTGCCCAATATGGGCACTGCACGGGGTGTGTGTGTGTGTGTGTCGGAGGGGGAGGGTACACGGGGATGGTGCAGTGATGGAGGGGTGAAGGGAGGGTGGGGTGGGTGGTCTGGTTTTGGCAAAACCAAAGAGCTGAAAGAGGCCTGTTGTGATGGGTGGTTCTTAAATCTATCTTGTGTACAATATTTGACTTGACTACATTTTATAGATAAGGTTAAGGCAGATTAACCTTTAAAAATCAAGATGGAGACCCAAGCCAACAGTGAAGAAAGCAAAGCCTATTTCCTGCACTCTTCCTGCCTTTTTAGTGCCTCTTTCCCCATCCCTGTGCCCCATAGCTATCAGGTCCACTGTGGCAGCTGACCCACCTTTACTTTTGGATCCCTCATGTGGGATGTCTCTACTAAAAATTGTCTCAGAACAGTAACAAATTCTTAAGACTTGGCTTCCCAGGCTGGGTGCGGTGGCTCATACCTGTGATCCCAGCACTTTGGGAGACCAAGGCGGGTGGATCACTTGAGGTCAGGAGTTCGAAGATCAGCCTGGCCAACATGGTGAAACCGCATCTCTACTAAAAATACAAAAATCAGCACGTGGCACATGCCTATAATCCCAGCTATTGGGGAGGATGAGGCAGGAGAACTGCTTGAACCCAGGAGGCGGAGGTGGCAGTGAGCCAAGATCGTGCCATTATACTCCAGCCTGGGTAAAGAAGCAAGACTCCAACTCAAAAAAAAAAAAAAAAAAAGACTTGGCTTCCTTTTTTTTTTTTGTAGAATTCTGTCCTTTCCATACTAGATTATTGTATAAATTGATCTGTCCTAAGGTAATAACAGTTTCTAATACAAATTTGTAGTTTAACAGGGCACTGTGGAAGTATATCTGCAACTTAGAAATGTCTGACTCCTTTATCACAGCAAGCTAAAGTAGAGTTTAATCTTTGGGAAGGCACACAAATGACATTCCCACTGGCAACTGTCATAATTATTACTTGGTTATACAGATTGCTGTTTAGAGGAGACACACATTCTTTCATTTGGTTCTCATAACAGCTGACATGGGAAAAGGAGACAATTATTATAGTTTTTTACAGATAAGGAAACTGAGATTTAAAGAAGTTATGTCCTAACATCACCTAGCAAGCAGCATAGAATGGATCCTAATACAGAACTCTTAAATCCTTTTTCTCAGTCAGGCGCAGCGGCTCACGCCAGTATTTTGGGAGGCTGAGGTGGGTGGATTGCCTGAGCTCAGGAGTTCAAGACCAGCCTGGGCAACATGGTAAAACCCCGTCTCTACTAAAAAAATACAAAAATTAGCTGGGCATAGTGGCGCACTCCTGTAGTCCCAGCTACTTGGGAGGCTGAGGCAGGAGAATTGCTTGAACCCGGGAGGCGGAGTTTGCAGTGAGCCGAGATCGCGCCACTGCACTCCAGCCTGGTGCCTGGCGACAGAACGAGACTTTATCTCAAAAAAAACCAGAAAACAAAAAAACAAAAAATTAGTCAGGTATGGTGGCGTGCACCTGTAGTCCCAGTTACTCAGGAGGCTGAGGCAAGAGAATTGCTTGAACCCGGGAGGCGAGGCTGCAGTGAGCTGAGATCACATCACTGCACTCCAGCCTGGGCAACAGAGCGAGACAAGAAACTCCATTTAAAAAAAAAAAAAATCCTTTTTCTCCATCATGTTACCTACTGAAAATTGTGTTGAGGGATAGCTTTATCATGAACAAAACTGGCCCTAGCACTCTGAGCCTGGTTCATGTTCAGGGTCTAATCTGCCTTACTCTGGATAACTTCAAGTAGTTGTCTGCTGGTGAAAGATTGGCCATAAAAGGTGTTGCTAAAGATTTTATCATTTAACAATTTTACTGTAGATAGATTAAAATTCCAAAATATCCAGTGATTTCAATTAGTCCTCAATCATAAGTTTTGTGTCTCAGAAGCTCTGGACACATGGTATTAAGAAACTTTTTCTATCTGCAGATTGCTAGCCACATTCAAGATTCCACCTTTAAAGTGAATAGAGCAGATGGCAGACCCTGCCCTCCACCTGCTGGACTGGTGTCCACAACAGATTTAACATTGAAAACTGATCAGTGAAAAGTCTGTCTGACCCTGAAGAACCGTTTAGGAAAGACTGAAACCTCAGTGATTTGCTTCTCCGAATGCTTATCTGTATCTGTGTCTGATCTAGCCAGTGAACTCGTGATGGTTTTGAACACGCATCTCTAAAGCATTGTATTGAGATTCACTTATCACCAGGATCTTAAGGTAACAACGAAATATACCTGACAGAACAGTTTTCCTCAAATATCCATTCCCGAGATGCTGGAGAGTAGAGAGTAAAATTCCGTACTTTGCACTCGCCAGAACAGAGTAACATAAATGTTGTCTAGCAAATTTTTACAACAAACTCTGGTGAAAATTAAAACACTTTTCAACGCCTCGATTTAGAGTATTTTCTGTGAGCGTAAAGAAGGGGATGGGCCAGGACCACCGACTAGGGAGTGTGTGCACAGGGCCTCGCGATTACCAGCCTGCCCTCAGCTGGGCGGGGACCCAGACAGCCCTCAGCCTGCCCCCAGCCCACGCGAGGTCCCAGTCCATGTCCCGCCCCTGCATTACCGATGCCCCCGCGGGCTGCGCCACTTTCTCCTCCTCTTCGTCCTCTGAGATCGCTGTCGCTGCCGCCAGAGCCTGTAAGGGGTCTTCGCGTTCGTACTGGGCTACCCGCGCCCCAGTAATGGGATTGACCGGGACCTGGAGACTGGAGGCCACCAGTTTCGCCGCTTGGTGGGAGGCGGCCATCACCCCGCCTCCGAGGCCTGAGCGCCTGCGCTGGCCCGGGGCGGGAAAGCAGGCGCGGCCCCTGGCGACCCTGCGGAGGCTTGCTAGGGAGGGCGGTTGCTAGGGGCGCCGTAGCTGGGGACGCTACAGGAGCCGCGAGGGACCAAATGTCACGCAAAAACTTCGCAGGCTGCCAGAGACCGGAGTCGGGGGCTCACTGGATCGTGGCACCTAGTACCGAGTCTGTTTGCTGGTTCCGAAGGTTGGCAGGCTGAACAGGGCATTTATTCCACTGCTTTGCGTCTAACCACCTAAACGCAGACTTTTCACGTTATACAATGAAACAACTGCTTTTGTGAAGAAACGAGCGCTTTTTTATTAACTGCAATAACATGTTAGAAGGAGACAGTTAATGGAAGAGACGACAGCGGCGGCGGAGGAGGAAAGCAGCCCGTGTTATTGGGTGGCATTCTCAGAAGAGTGGCAAGGGTGGCGTCCCGCTACCTAACATGGCTCCCCCGGGAGCCAGAGAGTGGGAAGGAGGAAAGTACATTTACTCTGATTGACTTGAGGGCTAGCAGGAATCCACCAATCAGAAAGAGGCTCCCAGTTGTCCCTTTCGCGTTTTTCTTGGCCTCACCAATAAAAGCCCAGAGTTGAGTGGCGCCTGGCCTTCCCACTAGTGAGTGACAGTGCAGGTAGTGTAAACCTGGCGTTTGCTTTGGGTTCGTCAGCCTGAGTGACAGGATTGAATGGCGCGAGTGCCCAAGAGTCACCACAGACACACCCATCTCCCTCATCCTTATTTCTCTTCCCACTAGGGATTTGGGCGCATCAAATGGCGCCTTTCCTCTGCACCACGTGGCAATAAAGCCAAACCTCAAAATAGCGGACGTGGTGCAGTCTCAGATAGCTGCTCCCTAAGCCCTTGCTGACAGAGGCCGAGGCTGCGGCTCCCTCTCTACCCCCTCCTTGTTCTTTACCCTCCTCCCGCTCCCCAGCGCTACGACCGGCCACCTCAGGTCAGTATTTTCCTTGTTATACGTTGCACGTCGTCGAGAACCTAAAGGTCTGAGCCCTTTACCAAACCTTTGTTCTGTCTGGATGTGAGCACCTACAAGGTCTCCCACGTCCCCACTTTCTTCAGGCTAGTCTTTGTTTTTTGCTGAACATTTGCTTCCCATGCTGAAACAGATGCTGGCTGGGTTCTAAGCAGAAGCCAGAGCCAGAACCATGAGATATGGACCGCCACGTGTGGCCAAGTGTCCACGGAGCAATTTCCAGTCAGTTACGGCAGCCGGTTTTGTGGCTGCACTTGCCTGTCTTGGGATTTGGTGTAAGCCAGACCCCAAAACAAGAAGGCAGGTCCACATTCTGAAGCACTGCAAACAGAAAATTAGAATAAAATAAAACACTAAAATAATAGGAATTAGTGAGTGTGGAAAACGTGTGTGTATGTAGAAAAGCAGGAAAGTTTCAGTTCACCAGCAGTATTCTAAAATTGCAGATATCTAATAACATAAATAATAACACAGATCAAAGCATGTAGAGCACAGGCCAGGCGCAGTGGCTCATGCCTGTAATCCCAGCATTTTGGGAGGCTGAGGCTAGCGGATGACCTGAGGTCGGGAGTTCGAGACCAGCCTGGCCAACATGGTGAAACCCTTGTCTTTATTAAAAATACAAAAATTAGCCAGGCATAGTGGCAGGCACCTGTAATCCCAGCTACTTGGGAGACTGAGGCAGGAGAATCGGTTGAACTCGGGAGGCGGAGATTGTGAGCCAAGATCACACCCAGGCTGATCACTTGAGGTTGGGAGTTCACGACCAGCCTGACCAACTTAGAGAAATCCCATCTCTACTAAAAATACAAAATTAGCCAGTCGTGGTGGTGCATGCTTGTAATCCGTTACTTGGGAGGCTGAGACAAGAGAATCACTTGAACCCAGGAGGCTGAGTTTGCGGTGAGCCCATTGCACTCCAGCCTGAGCAACAAGAGCGAAACTCAGTCTCAAAAAAAAAAAAACAAAAAAGTATATAGAGCAGAATGGACAGATCTATAGGAAGAAAATGACATCTTACAGTATCATAGGAAGAATTGTTTTTGTACTTTGGTGGTGGGATATACAGTGAAATGAATAGATTTTTTTTTTTTTTTTTTTTTTTTTTTTTGAGACAGAATTTTGCTCTGTTGCCCAGGTTGAAGTGCAGTGGCACGATCTCGGCTCACCGCAACCTCCGCCTCCTCGGTTCAAGCAATTCTCCTGCCCCAGCCACCTGAGTAGCTGGGATTACAGGCACCCTCCACCATGCCCAGCTAATTTTTGTAATTTTAGTAGACGCTGTTTTCCATCATGTTGGTCAGGCTGGTCTCAAACTCCTGACCTCAGGTGATCCACGCACCTCAGCCTCCCAAAGTGCTGGGATTACAGGCGTGAGCCACCGCGCCAGGCCTAATGTTTGTATGTATGTATGTATGTATTGAGATGGAGTCTCACTTCATTGCCCAGGCTGGAGTGCAATGGTGTGATCTTGGCTCACTGCAACCTCTGCCTCCCGAGTTCAAGCAATGCTCCTGCCTCAGCCTCCTGAGTAGCTGGGATTAAAGCCACAAGCCACCATACCCAGCTAATTTTTTGTATTTTTAGTAGAGATGGGGTTTCATCATGTTGGCCAGGATGGTCTCAATCTCCTGACCTCGTGATCTGCCAGCCTCAGCCTCCCAAAGTGCTGGGATTATAGACCTGAGCCACCGTACCTGGCCTAATTTTTGTATTTTTAGTAGAGACTGGGTTTCACCACGTTGGCCAGGCTGGTCTCGAACTCCCAACCTCAGGTGATCCACCCGCTTTGGCCTCCCAAAGTGCTGGGATTATAGCTTTCCAATACTGGAAGAATTTTCAATTTTTGTGCTGTCCATGAACCACCTCGCCAGGCAGATCTAAAATGTATAGTTAGATAAATCCTGACAAATATGTACACTCATGAAATAATACCCTGTTAAGATATAGGACATTTCTGTCATCTCAGAAAGATCTCTTCTGCCCAGTTCCATCTCCTAGACTGTTCTAGAACTTCATATAAGTGGAATCATACAGTACGTATGTACGTACCTTTTTGCTCTCAGCTTATTTTGCTCAGCGTACTGTTTTTTGAGATTAATCCATGTTGCATATATGTCTGTACCTTTTTAATTCCTGAATAGTCTTTGCTGAAACATAATAGTTTTCCAATACTGGAAGAATTTTCCTCCATTTTTGTGCTGTCCACAATGTAACAGTTACAGACAAGGTATACGCTTAAATTTTATCTGCCCTGTCAACATTGTCTCTGTTACTTTCTTAAATTGATCTGCTTACTTACCCATTCATCTGTTGATGGATATTTGCATTGTTTTCTTTTTCTTTTTCTTTTTTTTTTTTTTTTTTGGCCAGTTTGGTACCTCCAGGAAGCAGACACCAAGGAATTAAGAAGTGCAAGAGATTTATTGGAGAAAATTCTTGTGAAAAATGAAGAGGTCTAGGAAAGTCTTCAGGCCAAGATATAACACCTTAGAAAGGAGAGGGGGAAGGAAGAATAATTGGGGAGAGGAGATTCAAAGTACAGTGTAGCTCTAAGAAAACCTTAGTCATCTCATAAGAGAACTCCAACACAGATTGCTCTAGAGGAGTGCCAGAATGAATAGAAATGGTCAGCCCCAGCTGACCTTACTGTTTCAATCATTGGCTAGAGCTCTGCAAAAAGCACATTTTCAGATGGAACACTGGAGGTGTTCCTAAAGGTGCTGTGGCTGGAGTCAGCCAGTGGTATGCAGGTATATGGTTAATAACTGACTGTGTGGGCAGAAGTGTAAGAGAGAAGGGGAAAGAGAGAGAGAGAGGGCGAGAGAGAGAGATTAAACTTATTATAAAATTTATTGGTAAGGGCTGGGCGTGGTGGCTCACGCCTGTAATCCCAGCACTTGGGGAGGCCAAGGCGGATCACCTGAGGTCAGGAGTTCGAGACCAGCCTGGACAACATGAAGAAACCCCATCTCTACTAAAAGTACGAAAATTAGCTGGGCGTGGTGGCATGCGCCTGTAATCCCAGCTACTCAGAGGCTGAAGCAGGAGAATCGCTTGAACCTGGGAGGCGGAGGTTGTAGTGAGCCAGGATCAAGCCACTGCACTCCAGCCAGGCAATAAAGCAAGACTCCATCTTAAAAAAAATTTATTGATAAGGAATTATAGCACATGAATTATAAATAATGAAATATACTATACTTTTTACTGTAAATTCCTTATAGACAATTGCTTCTCTTAGAATACTTTCACTGGTTTTTGCTGAACTCTTACATGTGTGGCCAACTTATGACTGCAATTGATTAACAACCTAGTTCAACTGAATGTTGGTTAATATTTTTGTTTTTATTTATGATTAAGATGAGAGTGACATATCCAAGATATAGATTACAGTTTCACTTGTCAATGTTATGAACAGCTTCTTTGCTGAAATAAATAATACTTTCTAACACTGGAATAATTTTTCTTAATTTTTTCTGCTAGTCACAATGTAAAGGCTGAACTTTTTTTTTTTTTGAGATGGAGTTTCGCTCTTGTTACCCAGGCTGGAGTGCAATAGCGCGATCTCGGCTCACCGCAACCTCTGCCTCCTGGGTTCCAGCAATTCTCCTGCCTCAGCCTCCCGAGTAGCTGGGACTACAGGCACGTGCCACCATGCCCAGCTAATTTTTTTGTATTTTTAGTAGAGACGGGGTTTCACCATGTTGACCAGGATGGTCTCGATCTCTTGACCTTGTGATCCACCCGCCTCGGCCTCCCAAAGTGCTGGGATTACAGGCGTGAGCCACCGCGCCCGGC
>PVKV010042954.1:0-10372 GCA_004027835.1 Alouatta palliata | reverse complement strand
GATGGGTGGCGGTGTGGAGGACCCTCTGCCTTTACTGATGGGTGGCGGTGTGGAGGACCCTCTGCCTTTACTGATGGGTGGCAGTGTGGAGGACCCTCTGCCTTTACTGATGGGTGACAGTGTGGAGGACCCTCTGCTTGTGCTTTTTCCCATTTGCACATCGCTGTTATGACATCCCTTGTCAGTCTTGTGTGAGCATGAAATGTAAATATTTAATTTTATTGTAGTTAAATTTCACTGTATCTAAAGCTTTGTGCTTATCTTTTTGCTTAGTTAGAATTTTTATGTCTTTTGTTATAAATATGATTTAAAAGCCTATTTTTTTTCTAAATACAAAATGTCTGTTGCGGCAGGAGCTAGATAGGGCAAAAGGCTCTCGGGTCTCCCAGCCCCCACCCCACGGTCCGCATAGTCAGCTGGCGTGGTGTGGTTTGGGCCCTCCTTCTTTCCTCTGCTTACATGTTGTACATAATTTTTCTGTTCGTTTTTCTCCCAAGTCAAGTTACACAATTTTCCTGCAGTTAACTTTGTTTTAATCATATTGTGGATATTTTCTCATGTTATTACACATAGACCTGTTTTATTCTTTTTAACAGTAGCCAGGTATCCCATTGTATGAATGTGACAATCTATTTAGCTATTTTCATTTCCTTTTTTTTTTTGGAGACGGAGACTTTCTCTGTCACCAGGCTGGCTGGAGTGCAGTGGTGCGCTCTCGGCTCATTGCAGCCTCCGCCTCCCGGTTCAAGTGATTCTCCTGCCTCAGTCTCCCAAGTAGCTAGAACTACAGGTGCGGGCCACCATGCCCAGCTAATTTTTTTTGTGTTTTTAGTGGAGATGGGGTTTCACCATGTTGGCAAGGGTGGTGTCGATCTCCTGACCTCATGATCCACCTGTCTTGGCCTCCCAAAGTGCTGGGATTAAAAGCGTGAGCCACCATGCCCAGCTATTTTCATTTCCTTTTTATGTTTAGGTTGGGTGGAAGCTTTTTGAATTTTGGATATATGTGGTTTTTAAACTGATTTATTTTTCATAAACTGTGTAATTGGATTTTCAGACATATTAATGTGATCAAGTAAAACTAGAATAATTCACCTTTATGAAGAGTTGCTTGATAAACCACTGACTTATTTGCTCGACTTGTTTTTTTGCTTCAAGAACATCTGTTTTTGTTAGTTAGTTAGTTAGTTAGTTTGTTTTAAAGAGATGGGTTTTGCTGTGTTTTTCAGGATAGTCTCAAACTCCTGGCCTCAAGCAGTCCTCCCTCAGCCTCACAAAATGCTGACGTTACAGGCCTGAGCCAGCCAGGAACATCCCATTTTGAAATGAAGTTATTGTTTACCCACTGCAGAGAGTAGTGACCTGTTATATTTGGATGATTCTGTCTCCTTTCAAAGTAGAGGAAAATGAATTCTCCCCTGTGAGGCATACAATGTCCTGTAGGTTCTATTAGAGCCGAATATTTTATTTTCTCTTAGGTTTCCCTTTCCCATGTTTCAGGTGTATGAAGCCATCGACACCAGAGACGGAGCGTCCTGTGCAGAGCTGGTGTCTTTTAAACATCCTCATGTTGCAAACCCACGACTCCAAGTAGGTAAAAGCTGTGCACACAGGTGTCAGCAGATAATTACAGGGTAATCATTTCCTAAGAGAAGTGTAGAATTTGAGTAAGAAGAAAACCAGTATTGTCACTCTTTATTTGAAAATTTTAAAGTGTCTTTATGATATATGTAATTCCTGTTTATTTATGGAGCACTGACTGTGTAGGCACACTGTGGTGGTGTGGACCTCTCGCCCCTGGGTTTGATTCCTCCAGAACCCTCTGAGGTTTGGAGAAGTGAGGTGGTGGTGATTTGACTCTGTCCAGGCCTGTGCGTCCCCAAAGCCCCATGGACGTCATGCGGTACAGGTGTCTCCCATTTCAGTCCTTAGTCAGAAAGGCCGGCAAGCCAAGACCCAGCCTGGGGTTGTCCCTGGGGTTTCTGTGTCATCTGTGGCATAGATGATATAAAGCAGTATTTTCTATAGAAAATCTTGTGGGCATTTGGTAAAGCCCTGTTTCCTTATTGACACCCATTATCATATTGGAGTGTGTTCCTACTGGGCGCAGCATTTTTCTTTTGGAAGAAAAATGGGCTTATCTATTGGGGATTATGTTTGGTGGTGTACAGACTGCAACTCAGACCAGGTAGATAATTCTCTACAGTAGTGGCAGGCTTGTTTTTGTTTTTAATAAAGTTATCTAGGTGATTCTGTGTGTAGACAGTGTTGAAAACCATTGCTCTGAGTAGGAGTTAGTGCTGGAGACTGAGTGAGACCAGGCTTGCCTTGGCAGAGCACCCCATGGTTGGTGCCGTGTGCTTTGTATCATATCACATGAGAGGACATATACTGTCCTATTTGCAATCTGAGACGGATCCCTTCATTGTAAAACTCCCCACTAACCTTTCTTCAGTGGTTTCGTTCACCAGGGACTATAGAATGGTGATTTTTCTGATAGTGTCTTTCTTCTCTCTCACCGTATCAGCATGGGCTCATTGCTTTTGTAAAAAAACCTCAGTGTGCTATCATGTGTCGTGTGTTAGTCTGGCCTCTCCAGAGAAACAGGGCCAATGGGTTATATTGATATTTATAGAGGTTTAGTATGAGGAACTGGTCCTCTGATTATAGAAGTCGAGCAGTCCGTAGAAGGAGTAAATTCTTCCTTCCGCTACCTCTTGTTCTGTTCAAGCCCTCAACAGATTGGTCATTGCCCATCCACACTGAGGAGGGACGTCTGCTTTCCTGAGTCTACCAGTACAACTGCCAGTCTCATCCAGAAACACCCTCTCAGACACTCCCACAGATTACATTGTCTGGGCACTCCACGGCCCGTCAAGTTGAACAAATTAACCATCGTCTCTTCCGTTGTTCAGATTATCTTAAGGTTGAGAGGAGAAGAAAACTTAGAAATGTCTAGACTAGCCCAGGAGATGAGAGTGGTGCTCTCAGCAGGAGGCTGAGAAGGGTGATTCCTAACGTGGCACCATCTGTAACTCACTAGACCTCACGGAAGGCCTTCTGTGCCTCACTTACTAAACCCATGATAGTTGCTCAACAATAAATATGATAGTTAGTTATTTATTGACTGACTGGCTATTAAATACTAAAATATACACGGAGGTGCCTAGAATATTTTCTGGCTTGCAGATGGTAACACTAAATTATATTCATAGGCTTCTTGTTCCCCTAAAATATTGATAAATATTTGTTGAAGTGGTGAACCATTTATTTATTTATTTATGAGACAGTCTGTCTCTGGTCACTCAGGCTGGAGTGCAGTGGCACGATCTTGGCTCACTGCAACCTCCACCTCCCAGGTTCAAGCGATTCTTGTGCCTCAGCCTCCCAAGTAGCTGGATTACTGGTGTTCACCACCACACCTGGCTACTTTTTGTAATTTTTTTTTTTTAATTGAGGTGGAGTCTCACTCTGTCACCCAGGCTGGAGTGCAGTGGCACAATCTCAGCTCACTGCAGCCTCTGCCTCCCAGGTTCAGGGGATTCTCCTGCGTCAGCCTCCCAAGTAGCTGAGACTACAGGCACACACCACCACACCCAGCTAATTTTTGTATTTTTAGTAGAGACGAGGTTTCACCGCATTAGCCAGGATGGTCTCGATCTCCTGACCTTGTGATCTGCCCACCTCGGCTTCCCAAAGTGCTGGTATTACAGGCGTGAGCCACCGTGCCCAGCCTAATTTTGTAATTTTTTTTGTAGAAACAGGCTGGTCTGGAACTCCTGGCCTCAAGTGATCTGCCTGCCCCGGCCTCCTCAAAGTGGTGGGATTACAGGCGTGAGCCACTGCTCACGACCTGAACCTAGAGTTTTAAATGTGAAGTGTTTCGGTGAACTATAAAGGATAAATTCTCTTGAAACAGAGGTTTAAATCTTTCTTTCTATATGTTGCATTATTTCTGTGCCTATTAATTTTACTTTTGCCATTTTTCTTTTTTAAAATCAGATGGCCTCTCCAGAGGAGAAGTGTCAGCAAGTCTTGGAACCCCCTTATGATGAAATGTTTGCAGCTCATTTAAGGTAATCTGTTAGGGAGGAAGGAAAACACACACATCTGGAAATGGCTGAACTGACTGGGGATTTTATTTTGCATTATCTTATGCTTGGAACGGATAATTGACTCTGAAAAAGTAGGAAAATGCATTTGTAATTTCACTTTGATAAAGCCTGTGAAAAGTTTTTACATCAGTTGTATAATACTATTTTAAAAATCACATAATATTTACCGTAGTGACTGGACAGTGGTCTTTTTAGTAGAGTATGGAACCTAACCATTAACTTACCCTTTTCATGGAAATATGTCTGTTTTTGAACCTCTTTACCTTACTGGGAAAGAAACTAGAGTTGAGCAAAGCAAACAGTGCTACTTTTTACATACACTCCATATCTACTGTTTTAGCCCTAAGGGATCAATTCAGGCAGAAGATTGTGTCCTTTTGTGAGATTTGATTACTGTCTTTCAGAGCAGCCTGGGCTACAGGGCCAGGGTGCGGTCTGTGAGCAGGAATGCCCTGTGAACCCTGCAGGGTCTTTGGAAGACTTGGGCCAACACCGTATTCCTTGTAGTACAAAGCACCGTGATTTCCTGGCTCTGTGCAGTGTGTGACGGGTTCCAGATTTGGCGATGAACTAATACTGACATTACCCAGTTGGGAATCTAGTTTGAATGTCATTGTCAGCCTCTGATAGAGTGGAAGGTCATACTGATAATGTGTTACTCATAAAACTGCTGGAGCTAGGTCCTTCTAGGACTTGAAAGAAGAGTCTCAGAACTTACTGTGGGACTTCATCTTTTTTTATTTTTATTTTTTTTGAGACTGATTTTTCGCCCAGGCTGGAATGGAATGGCATGATCTCAGCTCACTGCAACCTCCTCCTCCTAGGTTCGAGCGATTCTCCTGTCTCAGTCTCTTGAGTAGCTGGGAATACAGGCATGTGTCACCACGCCCGGCTAATTTTGCATTTTTAGTAGAGATGGGCTTTCTCCATTTTGGTCAGGCTGGTCTTGAACTCCTGACCTTGTGATCCACCCACCTCAGCCTCCCAAAGTGCTAGGATTACAGGTGTGAGCCACTGCACCCGGCCCGGACTTCATCTTATACTCACCTGTTTGTGTTCAGTCATTTGTGTGTTTCTTCCTTCACCATTTATCACCTGCCAAGGAGGACCACCAGCTTTCATCCCAGGACCACTGGGACCAGTGCAGTGAAGTGAGCTGTGTGTGTGGCATAACTAGTGTCTAGGTTTTTATTGCGTGAAAGTGTGTTTCTTTTCCAGGTGCACATACGCAGTGGGGAACCATGACTTCATAGAGGCATACAAGTGCCAGACCGTGATAGTCCAATATCCTTTGTTACTTGTAGCGGCTGTCCAGCATAGAACACATGCAGTGAATTATGTGGGACTTGAGACCTGGAAACATTGGGCCAGTTGCTCACTTCTGCAAATAGAAAGGAATGACAGGGTTTTGGAAGAGAAACTCATTTCAGCTATTTCATTCGGGTACTTAAATTTAGCATAGATCTTAAGACTCATGCAGCCACTTAGTAAGGAAGAACACTGCTTAAGAGGAAGGACCTTATTCTGTTGAGAAGAAGAATGTTTCGTTGCCCTTAATAAGGTAGTAAGTATAATTACAGGGATTGGTTAAGTCCTGTTGGTGAAATAGCAGAAATCCAGAGTTCAGGCAGAGGTGGACAAGAGTGAACTCAGATACACGTCGGCATTGAATTGTGGCACTGAAGACCTTAAATCAGGCCGGTTTGTACTTAAGTCACTTAACCAGTATCTTTGGTTAAGGCCTGAATCAGTCAGTGTTCTAAGGATTTGTATGTATCGCTAGATTATTGTCTTTTCTTTTTAACCACCTTGTTTAAATATACACAGAAGAGAGTTGGGCTACTTGCTAACAGCCTCCTTGGAATTCAGGATTTCTGTAGGTGATAAAATCAACTGTATGCTACAGATTCTAAAGCCTTAAATATGACTCATGATCTTCTGGGCTCAGAGAAACCAAACAAAGCATTTGAAACTGCTGATTTAAGAAACCTTTTTTATTTAAGAAACAGTATATACGAAATAAATATATTTAGTATACTTGAACCTACTAACATACAGATATTTGTAATGTGAGTTTATACCTTTTTTTTTTTCCTTCAAGAACTTATTGCTGTTGTAATAGACAATCTGCTAAAGGGTGAGCTACATTCCTTAAAATTTAGATTCTTACTCCTTTTATTCTACTTAGCATTATTTGAACTTTACATGCCATATCTTCCTTAATACAGTACATCATTCTTGCGAGCATTCCAGGCGCACAAAGAGGAAAACTGGTAAGTGTGAACAGAAACAGCTGGAGATTAACAAACGGCAATTTTTTTTTAGCAGAATCTTTTTACAGATTTGCTTTAAATAAATATGTATTGTATTTTTTCCATGTGGATATTTAATATCAGTGTGTTGGCATATGGTAACGTCTACACAGATAGTGGAGTTATAAATTGAGTAAGCTTTAATTGTAGATCAGCCACATTGTTTGGAGTGTGTGTATGTAAATATAGTATTATTTTTATTTCAGATGTCCATTTCCCCAGATATTTATTAAATACTGCTTTTTCCTTCAGTTGTCAATTTTGAACTTGCTTTTGATTTTAAACATTGGATAAAAGAGGTGGACCAACTGCAGTTCATTTGGGGTGTTCTAATACATGGTAATGGTGGCATTTTTAAATGCCTGGCCAAACTGATTCAAATAGATTCTTAATTTTATGATTTATTAACAAACTGTAGGTAAATACTGAAATTTGTTTATGCTAAAATAACCAAAGGTCTTTTGCAAACAAACAAACCCACCTTTTCTCTTTTAATGTGAAAACTCGCACATGAAAACAGTCCAGTTTTGCCAGTTGGCTGTAAAAGTTTTGTGATATTTTGTGTATTACACATTCTGGTTCCTGTTAGGAAATCTGATCAAACCACTTCTTTTTTAGTGGCGCTGTTTGCATCCTGGTGGGAAGCTGTGGGGAGGAGGATATCCTGGGAGCCCGGAGCTGAAACGGGGCTGGGTCTTCTGACAGGGTTGGGGACAGGGCTGTGGAGCCCCGCAGTGTGGGGCCCCAGGATGATCAGGAAGTTTGGGGCCTGCAGCCCACCTGGACAGAGAGTGAGGAAGCAGACACCTGTCAGAGGTTTGGAAAAATGTGGACCCCATTCTGGATAGTAGCCCTGGGTGACCTCTGGGGTGGAATCTTGTGCCTCACAGCCCCTCACACGTTTCCTTTTTGCACTTAGGGCTCTGCCTGTCATGTATGCAGTCGCGCTTGACCTTCGAGTGTTTGCCAATAATGTAAGTTTAATTTGCTGTCATTATTGCTTTAAAACTAAAACTTGGTGACTGTTGTTTAATTTCATGTTATTTTTTCCAAAACTTTTGAGTGGTAGATGGGAGTTGAGATGTGTCTAGTATAGGGAGCAAAATAACAGATATTGACTATTTTTTCTGGGTTAACACAAACAGATTTAAATAAACATTTGCTCAGATTTCCACACTGTTCGTATAGAGGGAGGGGTTTCAGTCTGTGGTTAACCATTTATGGTATGTGTTACTTCTGTGAAATGAGTGGAACAACAACATATCAGCTATTCTGTGTCTCTTCTACCCTTCAGATGTGGCCTGCTCCCTGCCGAAAAGAATTCAGCTTCATTTCGATTTGGGCAGTAGCAAGGGTCTTCCTGGGGTGAGGGGAGACTTCCCCTTGGGGACCCACAGAAGCTCCCATTATGGAGCAGCATTTGTCAACTTTCTGGTCTTAGGACAACCCCTTTACAGTTTTAGAAATGATTGATGACTCCAGTTCCAGGGAAGATGCATTAGATTTCTCCCTACTGCACCTGCTGAAAACAGTTAAAACCTTGGGAGTTGTCAGGCCAGCATGGCTATGGGAGGTGGAGAGAAGAGGGGGGTAGGGTCACATGTAGAGTCACATCAGAGTCACATGTAGAGAGTCCCCGGGTTTTGCCTCTGTCCGTCCTGCACTGGGTGCCTTAGAAACCTGAAGTCTTTCACCATCAGGCAGAAACAGAAAGCCCCAAGGAATCCAGGAGGATCCAGGAGGCTGGGAACACAGTCCAGCAAGACAGAACTCTGACCGTCACTGCTTCACTCTAGTGTCAGGCACAAAAAAGTCAGCAGGTCCCTCCTACCGCATCAGCAAAGTGGTGCAGGCTGGGGGCAGCCCAGGACCTCCACCCTCGCCTAGCAGTAATGAGGAGCTAGTTCCCTCCCCACCAGGTTGATGTCAGAGGCTGCGCAGGGGACCTGGGTCTCCCCTACTCAGTGGCAAAGGGGATGCCCCTGTTTCTCTACTTGCGTGGTGAGGCCTGCTAAAAGCAAGATAAATAAGGTCCATAGTCTTGTCACGTAATGCCCCAAATGTTCAGGATTTAATGACACTGATTACCAGGAAAAATTGCAACTTTTTAAGATTTCGAATGGGAAAAAAATACTCAGCAGAAGACACTAATGCTGAGATTGCACAGCTGTTGGAATTATCTGACAAGAATTTTAAACAGCCCTCTAAGAATGATTCAGCAAGCAATTAAGAACATGCTTGAAACGAATGAAAACATTTAAAGGCTCAGCAAGGAGACAGGAGACACAGAAGAACCAAATGGAAATTTTAGAACTGAAAAGTATACTGAAGACCCCAGAGAGCTTTTATTTTTATCTGTTTATATTTACTGTATTAGAAATTGTAATTAGAGAAGATTTTTAAATATTCATTTTAAAGCAACAATAATAAACCTTTTACATGTAACATAACTTTTTAAATAAAAAATAACTATATTTCCAAAACAAAATACTGAGAAATGGGTGACACATCACTTTCAGCCTCTTTGATGTTGAGTTGAACAGAAGCCGTGTGGTCCTCGTACCTGCTTCTGCACCCACTCTGTTGCAGTATGCTGTTTTGAATAAAGTATTTCAAGACATTCTGGCCTCACAAAGATGTAAATGGAAAAGAGGGGAATATTCTGATGGGCTTTCCAGACCATTGAGATAATTCTTCTTTGACTCTATATACCAAAACTCCCAAGAAGCAGTTGTTTTTTAAAGGTCAGTTACGGTGTGGCTTCTGAAGTGTACAGTAAACTTTTCCTACCTCTGCACTGAGATCCACTGGCCTGCCTAGAGCACTTTGAAGGGATTTTGTCGTGTTTTGCATTAGTCATATCTTAGTCCATTTGGGCTGCTCCAGCAAAACACTGTCAACTGGGTGGCTTGTAAACAACAGTGATGTTTCACAGTTCTGGAGGCAGGGAGGTCTCAGATCAAGTCACCAGCAGATTCAGTGTCTGATGAGGGCTGCTCCCTGGCTCATAGCATCTTGCTGTGTCAGCATGTGGTAGATGGGGCAAGGGATCTCTCTGGGGTCTCTTTTATGAGGGCACCAGTCCCATTCATGACAGCCTCACCTTCATGACCTCATCACCTCCTAAAGGCCCCTCTTCCAAACACCATCACCTTGAGGGTTAGGATTTCAGCATGAGTCTTGGAGGGGACACAGACATTCAGACCGTAGCAGGCCATTTGGAGAATGTTGGCTTACTGAGCCGTGCAGCAGCTCCCACGTGTTGACACACCACTGTTAAAAACCCCACCCCCGAGCCCCTACCTTTCTTAACATCTCCAGGGACCTCATCAGAAAAGTCTTGGAGTAAGGAGTAAGAAGAAAGGGCCAAGCTCATGGTGGTTGATAAAAGTTTCCCAGAATTCTAATTTTTCTTGAAAGCACAAATGTTGTCATTGGCAACAAGTACCATCAGTTGTTTGCCTAGAAGTGACAGATTTGTTTCATTAATTTGGAGATGCTCAAGCCTGGGTAGCTGTGCTTGCCTGTCAATTTTCTGTTCCATAAGAAGCAGCTAGTCCAGCTCACAGCTCAGACAGCTGCCCAGAGCTTTTCCATAAACAGTCATGAGATACCGTGTGCAGCAGAAGTACTGCATGCTTCTCATTTCATCACAGAGAACATCTAAAATATGTGTGCTCAAGGACCAAGATTTAAGAAAATTCATATTTGCTGCATTATCAATAACATTTTATTTATCTACTTAGAGATGGCCTTACTCTTCCACTCAGGCTGAAGTGCAATGGTGCAGTCATAGATCACTGCAGCCTCGAGGAAGTAAGTGCAGTGGTGCAGTCATAGATCACTGCAGGCTCGAGGAAGTGCGATGGTGCAGTCATAGATCACTGCAGGCTCAAGGAAGTGCGATGGTGCAGTCATAGATCACTGCAGGCTCGAGGAAGTGCA
>PVKV010042953.1:0-10372 GCA_004027835.1 Alouatta palliata | reverse complement strand
CAAGCAATTCTCCTGCCTCAGCCTCCCGAGTAGCTGGGACTACAGGCACGTGCCACCATGCCCAGCTAATTTTTGTATTTTTAGTAGAGACAGGGTTTCACCATGTTGACCAGGATGGTCTCGATCTCTTGACCTCGTGATCCACCCACCTCGGCCTCCCAAAGTGCTGGGATTACAGGCGTGAGCCACCGCGCCCGGCTTAAAATTTATTTTATTTTATTTTATTTTATGTTTATTTTTATTTTTATTTTTTTTGAGACGGAGTTTCGCTCTTGTTGCCCAGGCTGGAGTGCAATGGCGCGATCTCGGCTCACCGCAACCTCCGCCTCCTGGGTTCAAGCAATTCTCCTGCCTCAGCCTCCTGAGTAGCTGGGACTACAGGTGCACGCCACCACGCCCAGCTAATTTTTGTATTTTTATTGTTTTTTTATTTTTTTTGAGACGGAGTTTCGCTCTTGTTACCCAGGCTGGAGTGCAATGGCGCGATCTCGGCTCACCACAGCCTCCGCCTCCTGGGTTCAAGCAATTCTCCTGCCTCAGCCTCCCGAGTAGCTGGGACTACGGGCACGTGCCACCATGCCCAGCTAATTTTTGTATTTTTAGTAGAGACGGGGTTTCACCATGTTGACCAGGATGGTCTCGATCTCTTGACCTCGTGATCCACCCGCCTCGGCCTCCCAAAGTGCCGGGATTACAGGCGTGAGCCACCGCGCCCGGCAATTTATTTTATTTTTTTAAAATTAATTAATTAATTTTTTGAGACGGAATTTCGCTCTTGTTGCCCAGGCTGGAGTGCAATGTCATGATCTCCGCTCACCACAACCTCTGCCTCCCGGGTTCAAGGTATTCTCCTGCCTCAGCCTCCCAAGTAGCTGGGATTACAAGTATGTCACCACTCCTGGCTAATTCTGTATTTTTAGTAGAGACAGGGTTTCTCCGTGTTGGTCAGGCTGGTCTCGAACTCCTGACCTCGTGTTCCACCTGCCTCAGCATCCCAAAGTGCTGAGATTACAGGCGTGAGCCACCACACCTGGCCCACATCATTCTTTTTTGGGGCAGAGTATTCCATTTGATGGATATACTACAGTTCATTTAACCAGTTCCCTATTGAGGAACGTTTGGATTGCTTCCAATTTTTTGCTGTTACAAACAATGCTGCAATTAATAGCCTTGTAGGTAGGTCAATTAAGGTGTGCAATAAATCCACGGGATACATTTCTAGTAGTGATATTGCTGGGTCAAAGGCTATATGCATTTGCAATTTATTTATTTATTTTTTTTGAGACAGTCTTGTTGTCACCCAGGCTGGAGTGCAGTGGCGCAATCTCAGATCACTGAAACCTCTGCCTCCCAGGTTCAAGCGATTCTCCTGTCTCAGCCTCCCAAGTAGCTGGGATTACAGGCACCCAACACCACACTGGGCTAATTTTTTTGTTTTTAGTACAGATGAGGTATCACCATGTTGGTCAGGCTGGTCTCAAACTCATGACCTCAGGTGACCCACCCACCTCGGCCTTCAAAGTGCTGGGATTACAGGCATGAGCCACTTCGACTTGCCACATTTGTAATTTTGACAGACATTGCCAAATGTCCTCCATAAGGACTAACTCAATGGACATTCCTGACACCAGTGGATGAGAGCACCTGTTTTCCCAGAGCCTCTCAACACAGGGTTAACAAACATCTGGTTATTTGCCAATGTGATGAATTAAAAATGGCACCACAGCATTTTTCACATTATTAGTCAAGTTGAACTTTTTTTTTTCATGTTTAAGAGTTTGTATTTCTTCTCTCTGAACTGTCTATTCATATGCAGTGTTCATTTTTCTCTTGTTGGTGTTTTTCTCTGGGTTTGGTAGGAGCTTTTTCCATATCAGGAAGATTTGCTTTTGCCTGTGAGGTAAGCAGCAGCTACTTTCCTTATAATACTGTTTTAGAAATTCTAATCAGTGCAACAAAGCATGTATTAAATATGATGTAAAAATACTCAAAAGGAGAAAGTTCCTGGTCAACAGGGTGAAAGGCAAAAAAAAAAAAAAAAAAACAAGAAAACAAAAACAAACAAACAAACAAAAAACCCAGACTAGGTGCAGTGGCTCACGCCTGTCAGTTTAACACTTTGGGAGACTGAAGTGAGATCTCTTGAGCTCAGGAGTTCAAGACCAGCCTGGGCAACATGGCGAAACCCCATCTCTACTTTTTTAAAAAAAGAAAAAAATTGGCCAGGCATGGTGGCTCATGCCTGTAATCCAGGCACTTTGGGGGCCAAGGCGAGCAGATCACCTGAGGTTGGGAGTTCAAGACCAGCCTGACCAACCTGGTGAAACCTGGTCTTTAAAAAAAAATAAAGAAAAAGAAAAGAAAGAAAGAAAAAATTAAATTTAATTTTAAAAATTTGAAGTAAAGAAAATGGCAATAATATCATTATTCGAACCTGATTATATAGCTAGTTTAAAATTGATTCAAATTAATAGAATTAATTTAATACCTCCAGGTAAATGAAAAATACTGGCGGTCCAATAAGAAGATGCAAGATAATACACTTTTTTTTTTTTCAAGAGGGGGTTTCACGGTGTTGGTCAGGCTGGTCTTGAACTCCTGACCTCAGGTGATCCGCCTGCTTTGGCCTCCAAAGTGTTTGGATTACAGGCGTGAGCCACCACGTCTGGCCGAATATACTCTTTAAGACCATTTTGATATTAGCAATTAAAAATATCGTGAAAAACGGGGCACAGTGGCTCATGCGTGTAATCCCAGCACTTTGGGAGGCCAAGGTGGGTGGATCACCTGAGGTCAGGAGTTTGAGACCAGCCTGGCCAACATGGCAAAACCCTGTCTCTACAAAAAATACAAAAATTAGCTTGGTGTGGTGGTACATGCCTGTAGTCCCAGCTACTCCAGAGGCTGAGACAGGGAGAATCACTTGAACCCAGGAGACCGAGGTTACAGTGAGCTGAGATCACGCCACTGCGCTCTAGCCTGGGCAACAGAACAGGACTCTGTCTGGAGAAAAACAAACAAACAAACAAAAAAACAAATACGCATCATTGTAGTATTCTTTTCCTATATTCTTACTTTTTTCCTTTTTACACATTGTAACTAGTTGTTCTAATTACAGATCTAATTACAGATCATTACCACTACAGACCCAGTGGTTGATTTTAAGCCCTACTGTGTTACTGCCCTGTCTCTACAAAAACAAATAAATTAATGAATAATAAATAAAATAAATACAAAAATTATCTGGGCATGGTGGTGCAGGTCTGTAATCCCAGCTACTCAGAAGGCTGAGGTGGGAGGACAGCTTGAGCACGGGAAGCGGAAGTTGCAGTGAGCTGAGATTGTGCCAGTGCACTCCAGCCTGGAACACAGAGTAAGACCCTGTCTCAAAAACAAAAACAAAAACAAACAAAAACCTCCAGCATGGGCCTGGACAGTACAGTAGGTACAGTTAATACTAAAATCTGAAATGAAAAAGATATCCAATACATTTATTCACTTGTGGGACAGAAATTTCTCTTAAATTTTTTTCTTTTTTTTAAATTACATCAAAGAAGATTTCAGTGCTATAAAATTTTTTTAATTTTAATATTTCCTTTTTTTTTTTTGAGACAGACTCTTGCTCTGTCACCCAGGCTGGAGTACAGTGGCATGATCTCACTGCAACCTCCACCTCCTGGGCTCAAGTTATTCTCCTGCCTCAGCCTCCTGAGTAGCTGGGACTACAGGTACACACCACCATGCCTGGCTAATTTTTGTATTTTGTATTTTTTTTTTCTTTTTTTGAGATGGACTCTGGCGCCCAGGCTGGAGTGCAGTGGTACAATCTCAGCTTACTGCAACCTCCGGCTCCCAGGTTCAAGTGATTCTCATGTCTCAGCCTCCCAAATATCTGGGATTACAGGTGCATGCCACCATGCCTGGCTAATTATTTTTATTTTTAGTAGAGACTGGGTTTTTCCATGTTGGTCAAGTTGGTATGGATTTCCTGGCCTCAAGTGATCCACCTGCCTTGGTCTCTCAAAGTGCTGGAATTACAGGCATGAGCCACCACACCTGGCCAATTTTTCCTTTCTCTCTCTCTTTCTTTCTTTCTTTCTTTCTCTTTCTCTCTTTCTTTCTCTCTCTCTTTCTTCCTTTTATTATTATTATTATTTTGAGATAGAGTCTTGCTCTTGTCACCCATGCTGGAGTGCAGCGACACAATCTCGGCTTACTGCAACCTCTGCCTCCTGGGTTCAAGTGATTCTCTTGCCTCAGCCTCCCAAGTAGCTGGGATTATAGGCACTCATCACCACGTCCAGCTAATTTTTGTATTTTTAGTAGAGATGGAGTTTTGCCATGTTGCCAGGCTGGTCTTGAACTCCTGACCTCATGATCTACCTGCCTCGGCCTCCCAAAGTGCTGGGATTACAGGCGTGAGCCACTTCGCCCAGCCAATTTTTTCTTTTTTAGTCTTTAGAGACAGGGTCTGCTTGGTCATCCCAGCTGGAGTACAGTGGCACGATCATAGCTTACTGGAGCCTCAAACTCCTGGTCTCAAGCAGTCCATCCACATCAGCCTCCCAAGTAGCTGGGACTACAGGTGCAGGTCACCATGCCAGGCTGTTTTTAAAAACTTTTTGTAGAGACAAGGTCTTAGTTTGTTGCCCAGGGTGACCTTAATTTTTCTATTTTATAGATGTTAGATTATGTTTAGAAGGCTCTAATAATACACACACACACACACACACACACACACTCTCTCTCTCTCTCTCTCTCTCTCTCTCTGTCAACAAATTTTAGAGTTCTCATTTCTGAAATTCTCTTTCCAGCATGGGTTGTTATTTTAAGGTTATTTTAGTTTTTATTTTCCTGACTACTATTTTCATATATTTGTTGATCACTTGGATTTCTTCTTTTGCCGCTATGTTTCCTCTTCTGTTCATATTCTTTGCCTCTTTTTCATGGTTTACTTGTCTTTGTCCCTCTCTGCCTCCCTCTCCCCTCCCTCCTTCCCTTCCTTCCTCTCTCTCTCTTTCTCTTTCTTTCTTTTTTGTTTGAAATGGAGTCCTGCTTTGTCACCCAGGCTGGAGTGCAGGAGCGAGATCTCAGCTCACTACAACCTCTGCCTCCTGGGTTCAAGGGATTTTCCTGCCTCAGCCTCCTAAGTAGCTGGGATTACAGGCAGATGCCACTGTGTTTAGCTAATTTTTTGTATGTTTAGTAGAGACGGGGTTTCACCATGTTGGCCAGGCTGGTCGTGAACTCCTGACTTCAGGTGATCCACCCACCTCGGCCTCCCAAAGTGCAGGGATTATAGGCGTGAGCCACTGCGCCCGGCCACTTGTCTTTTTCTTTTTTTTTTTTTTTTTGAGACGGAGTTTTGCTCTTGTTACCCAGGCTGGAGTGCAATGGCGCGATCTCGGCTCACCGCAACCTCCGCCTCCTGGGTTCAAGCAATTCTCCTTCCTCAGCCTTCCGAGTAGCTGGGACTACAGGCACGTGCCACCATGCCCGGCTAATTTTTGTATTTTTAGTAGAGACGGGGTTTCACCATGTTGACCAGGATGGTCTCAATCTCTTGACCTCGTGATCCACCCGCCTCGGCCTCCCAAAGTGCTGGGATTACAGGCGTGAACCACCGCGCCCGGCCTTGTCTTTTTCTTATCAATTTGTAAGATGATTAACTCTTTCCCGGTCATATATACTGCAAATATTTTTACCAGCCTTTTGATTTTGACGATAGTTTTTGTGCTTTTTCATTGTCATTGCTTGTCCCTCTGTGTGGTCAGATATATCTTTTTCCTTCTGTTTATTTTCTCCAAATATACTCTATTAAATCTTTAAAAAAAATTTTAAGAGATAGAGTCTTGTTATATTGCCCTCGAACTCCTGGCCTAACGCAATCTTCCTGCCTCAGCCTCCTAAGCAGGTGGGACAACAGCTACTGTTGTCCTCTTAATATAATATAAAGAGACAAGACAGAAAACTTACTTTAGTTCTGGGACTGTGCACCACCTCACACAACAGTCTTTTTCTTGTTGGGCTCTGAGTTGGGCAGCTTCCTAGGCCTCTCTAACCACAAGTTGACATAATTTTTTTTTTCCTATAACTCCAGCACTTTGTGAGGGTAAGGGGTGAAGACTGCTTCAGGCCAGGAGTTCAAGACCAGCCTGGGTAACACACTGAAACCCCATTTCTTTCTTTCTTCTTTTTCTTTTGCTTTTTTTTGTTTTTTGGAGACAGCGTCTTGCTTTGTCACCCAGACTGGAGGGCAGTGGCATAGTCATGACTTACTGCAGCCTCAGAGTCTTGGGTTTCAGTGATCTTCTGCTTTAATCTCCTGAGTAGCTTACAGGTGTGAGTCGCTGTACTTGGCCTAAATTTCTTTATGTTTTGTAGAGATGGGCATCTTGCTATGCTACCCCTGGCTGGTCTCAAACTCCTGGGCTCAAGCAATCCTGCCTTGGCCTCCAAAGTGCTGAGATTACAGGTGTGAGCCACTGCTGACTATCATGCTTCTTTTTAACAACAACAAATACATATATGTGTGTGTGTGTGTGTGTGTGTGTGTGTGTGTGTGTGTGCATATGTACATATATATATGTTTTTGTTGTTATATATATTCGTATATATACATATATATGCATAGTGGTATATATATATAACAAATATAACAAATTTGTTATATTTGTTGTGTGTGTATATATAGAGATGTATGTGTATATATATGTGTGTGTATATATGTATATAAAAATTAAAAATAAAAAGGCTTGAAAACTGCAATCTATAGATAAAACCAATGTTTAAATGCAAGATTACAAAACTGTGGCTGGGGCCGGGCATCTTGGCTCATGCCTGCAATTTCAGTACTTTGGGAGGCTGAGGCAGGTGGATCTCTTGAGGCCAGGAGTTCGAGACCAGCCTGGGCAACATGGCAAAACCCCATTTCTACTAAAAATTAAAATAATTAGCCAGGTGTGGTGGCACATGAATATAATCCCAGCCTCCCTGGCTGAGGCATGAGAATCGCTTGAACTGGGGAGGCAGAGGTTGCAATGAGCTGAGATTGGGCCACTGCACTCCAGCCTGGGTGCCACAGCAAGACTCTGTCTCAAAAAACATAAAGAAAAATTAAAAACAAACAAACAAAACTGTGGCCAGGGATAGTGGCTCATGCCTGTGATCCCAGCACATTGGGAGGCTGAGGTGGGAGGAGCACTTGAGCCCAGGAGTTTGAGACCAGCCTTGAGCAACATAGTGAGACCCCATCTCTACAAAAAAATACAAAAATTGGGTCAGGGATGGTGGCTCATGCCTGTAATCCCAAAACTTTGGGAGCTGGGGCGGGCGGATCACTTGAGATCAGGAGTTCAAGACCAGCCTGGCCAACATGGCGAAACTCTGTCTCTATTAAAAATACAAAAATTAGCTGGGCATGGTGGCACATGTCTGTAGTCCCAGCTAATCAGAAGCCTAAGGCAGGAGAATCACTTCAACCTGGGAGGCAGAGGTTGCAGTGAGCCGAGATGACGCCACTGCACTCTAGCCTGGGTGGCAGAGCAAGACTCCCTCTCAAAAAAAAAGAGAAAACGAAAAATACAAAAATTAGCCGAGCATGGTGGTGTAGGTAGGCCTGTAGTCCTGGCTACTCAGGAGGCTGAGGTGGGAGGATCACCTGAGCCTGGGGAGGTCAAGGCTGTGGTGAGCTGTGATCATGCCACTGCACTCCAGCCTGGGCAACAGCAAGAGACCCTGTCCCCCCAAAAAAGAAAAAAAAAATGCTGTATATTTAATTTTGTTCTAAGCTGATACTGTCTGTTGAACTTAAAATGATAAGGAGAATTTGGACATCCCACTCCTTGCCCAAACTTTTCTCCTACTCTGCCCTTTCCTCAAATACTGCTTGTTCTCGGGTGTTTGGGCCCTTCTCCTTTCTCCCTTTGGAGTCCCTTCTGCCTTCATCTCTTCCTTCTTCATCCTGTAGCTCTTGACCCATAACCTTGCTCATTCCTTTGCCTTTTCACCTGTAAGGGTGCCCAGGCTAAGCCAGTGCTTCCCATTATCCACAATAGCCATTTAAAATCTCCACAAACCTCTGACCCACCCTTCCCTCCCTCCAAGAATGACCTCACCTCCAACTTTAGAGAAAACAGAAGTCTTTGAAAGGAACTCCCCCGACTTCCTGCCTCCAAAATAACACCCTTCCTTTCACCTATTAAGGGTATTTTTTCTACCTATGCTGTGGATCACACTCTCCCCACCCCCGACCTCCTGGGCTTTGTGCAATTAATCATTCTCTCTCTCAGAATCTTGAACCTCTCTGGCTCACAAACAGTCAGTTTATAACCCAACAGTTCAATCAAGTCAGCACAAAAGCTCCTGTCTGTCTATACCCAGGCACTTCTGTGATGCTCCTGTACTCATGACCCAGCCGTTTTTCTTGCTATCCTGGCTCCTCTTTGGCAAGAAGATTAAGTTTACTGAATAAGCAGTGATAAATAGCTAGAAGAAGTTTCTAGGCATATACTTCTTTGCAAGCTTTTTTTTTTAATCATCATGGAGTTGATGCTTTGGGCCATATTTGTGGAATGGAAGTAAGAAAAAATTCTCGAGAAATTTTCAACTGATGTTTTTGGTTACACAGAGAAAAGTGGGGAGGGAAAAAGTGGAAAGACTTAACCAAGTCACTGAAAATAATATTGGAATAATTGCCAAGTATATACTAGGACAACAATAGAGAGGATGGTTTTACTTTCTGGATTTGTCAATGAGTCAGATGCATCTCTCTCAAAGCTTGTAATTAGTAAGAACAGTTGGCAAGAACGAACAATTTCCAGAGACCCAAGGATCGAAAGAACCTACCAAATGACAGGGCTCAGAAACTGATAACTGATGTTATCAACATCTCATAGACAAAGAAAAGATGATACATTATGTACAGTGAGGATCTCGATGTCCTTAATCCTTATGAGAAGACATTCAAACTAGAATCCATAAACATCGACTTAGCACAGGTGCCTGGTAATTTTTTTCTTCTATTCTCAACTCCTTTTTCCAAAATTTAAAAGATAAATGAAAACATTTAAGGCCTTCGTGGCCTTTAAGTTCCCTAGGTTTCATTCTCTAGATTGCTTATATTACCAAGCTATTCACATTTATTTGCCGTGTCCTCCATTAAGTGCACTTAAGATTTGTCTTTGTAACTATTCCTTGACACCCTTGTAATAAGTAATGTTGGAAAGCAAGATATCTTGTTGATATTGAAATAGTCTCCTGCCAAAAACCTTTGCTAAGTTAAGATTTAATCTTATGCCCTTAGTTTCTACACAAAGGTGATTATAAAAAAAAATGTCCTTATGCCTGGCATGGTGGCTCACGCCTGTAATCCCAGCACTTTGGTAGGCTGAGGTGGGTGGATCACCAAGGTCAGGAGTTCGAGACAAACCTAGCCTGGCCAATATGGTGAAACTCCGTCTCTACTAAAAATACAAAAATTAGCTGGGCATGGTGGTGTGCGCCTGTAGTCCCACCTACTTGGGAAGCTGAGGCAGGAGAATCGCTTGAACCTGGGAGGCAGAGATTGCAGTGAGCCAAGATTGAGCCACCGCACTCCAGCCTGGCAACAAAGCGAGACTCCATCTCAAAAAGAAAAAAAAAAAAAATGTCCTTTCAGCTGGGCAGGTAGCTCACGCCTGTAATCCCAGCACTTTGGGAGGCCGAAGCAGTGGACCACAAGGTCAGGAGTTTGAAACCAGCCTGGCCAACATGGTGAAAATTCGTCTCTATTAAAAATAACAACAATTAGCTGGACGTGGTGGCGGGTGCCTGTAATCCCAGTGATGTGGGAGGCTGAGGCAGGAGAATCACTTGAACCCAGGAGGCAGAAGTCACAGTGAGCCGAGATGGCGCCATTGTACTCCAGCCTGGGCAACAAGAACAAAACTCCATCTCAAAAAAAAAGTCCTTTCAAATAAATGTTTCCTGTATCTTTTGCAAAGTCAAATCAAAGACGTCCATTTATTCATTCACTTAACACATATTGAATCCTGATCACATGCCAGGCTGGGGATACAAACATGAAGGAAACTTAGTTCTTGCCCTTAAGGAGAACACAACCTGGTAAGAAGCAGACACTTAAATAAATCTTGATGTGTGCCGGGCGCGGTGGCTCACGCCTGTAATCCCAGTACTTTGGGAGGCCGAGGCGGGTGGATCACGAGGTCAAGAGATCGAGACCATCCTGGTCAACATGGTGAAACCCCGTCTCTACTAAAAATACAAAAATTAGCTGGGCATGGTGGCAGGTGCCTGTAGTCCCAGCTACTCGGGAGGCTGAGGCAGGAGAATTGCTTGAACCCAGGAGGCGGAGGTTGCGGTGAGCCGAGAT
>PVKV010042952.1:0-10373 GCA_004027835.1 Alouatta palliata | reverse complement strand
ATGGTCTCGATCTCTTGACCTCGTGATCCGCCCACCTCAGCCTCCCAGAGTGCTGGGATTACAGGTGTGAGCCACCGCACCCAGCCTTTTTTTTTTTTTTTTATAAGATGGGGTTTCACCATGATGGCCAGGCTGGTCTTGAACTCCTGACCTCAGGTGATCCACCCATCTCGGCCTCCCAAAGTGCTGGGATTACAGGCGTGAGCCACCACTCCCGGCCAAAGATACTCATTTTTTAATAACCAAAGGCAGGGGAAAATCATTTTACTTATTAATAAATATTTTATGATGTGAAAAAAAAAGTATTTTTTTCCCTGATATGAGTACTATGTCTGATAATTTTGCTAGATTTTTAAAAACAGTTTCAAAAGCTAAGTGAGTAAGTCTGTCGTAGAAATTAAAGCTTGAGCCCAGTGACTCCAAGCTAAGGTTAATATTGAGCCTGCCAGAAACGGTTATTAAAGTCCTAATTCTGGTGTTTTTTTTTTTGTTTTTTTTTTTTGGGACAGAGTTTGGCTCTGTCACCCAGACTGGAGTATAGTGGTTCCATCTAGGCTCACTGCAACCTCCGTCTCCCAAGTTCAGGTGATTCTTCTGCTTCAGCTTCCCAAATAGCTGGGATTACAGACATCTGCCACCACACCCGGCTAATGTTTTGTGTTCTTAGTAGAGACGGGGTTTCACCATGTTAGCCAGGATGGTCTCAATCTCCTGACCTCATGATCCACCCGCCTCGGCCTCCCAAAGTGCTGGGATTACAGGCATGAGCCACCATGCCCAGCAGGCCTAATTAAGTCTTTCTGGAGAGTGCCCCAGAGATGTCCCAGCTATTTTATCCCAGCCATGGAAGGAGCCTTTATCCTGAGAGGAGTTACAGAGCCCTGGATAGCTGGGGACCCACAGGCAGAGGCAGTTAAGGTTTAAATAGCAGGGGTCTCAGAAGGTCTTACTGAAGATGAAGTTATTATGAGATAGTTTCTAGACTTTGTAAAATATAAAGTTAGATTTATGTTACAAAAAAAAGAATTTCTAGAGTTTTGATCAGATAATATTTTTTCTTTCTTTCTTTCTTTCTTTATTTTTTTGAGATGGAATCTCACTGTGTCGCCCAGGCTGGAGTGCAACGACATGATCTTGGCTCACTGCAACCTCTGCCTCCTGGGTTCAAATGATTCTGCTGCCTTAGCCTCCTGAGTAGCTGGGATTACAGATGTGCGCCATTACACGCAACTAATTTTTGTATTTTTAGTAGAAACAGGGTTTCACCATGTTGACCAGGCTGGTCTTGAACTCCTGACGTCACGATTTGCCCACCTTGGCTTCCCAAAGTGCTTGGATTACAGGTGTGAGCCACCGAACCTGGCCAGAGAATGTTTTTCTCTGAAGTCAGCATGTTCTCAGGAGGAACATAAAATGGAGTTATAGGTTGGCACAGACTAAATGTACCCCAAATTTCAGGAGCAGGTAGAAAAGAGATAAACTTCAGAAGTATTTTATTTTGAAAACTGAAAACAAATTCAGCCAATTTTTTTTTTTTCGAGACAGAGTCTCACTGTTTTGCCCAGGGTGGAGTGCAATGGCGTGATCTCGGCTCACTGCAACGGCATCTGCCTCCTGAGTTCAAGCGATTCTCCCAACTCAGCCTCCGAGGTAGCTGGGATTACAGGCACCTGTCATCATGTCCGGCTAATTTTTTAATATTTTTGTAGAGATAAGGTTTCACCACGTTAGCCAGCCTGGCTGAACTGCTGACCTCGGGTGATCTGCCTACCTCTGCCTCCCAAAGTTCTGGGATTACCGGCATGAGCCACATCACCCAGCCAAATTCAGCTGATTTTTATATGAGAAAAAGAAGAAAATGTGCAGAGTCTGTATCTGGCTATATGATCAGTAAAAAAAAAAATTTATTTATTTTGTCCTGTACATTTATTCCATTTGGCTTTTTCTGGGTTGTGTCTTTTATAATTAACTGGTCAACATAACTGTGGTGCTTTGCTTGTTCTGCTAGTGGCTGTATCAAATCATTGAACTTGAGGGAGGTTATAGGAGTCCCCGATTTTTTTTTTTTTTTTTTTTTTTGAGACAGAGTTTCGCTCTTGTTACCCAGGCTGGAGTGCAATGGCGCGATCTCGGCTCACCGCAACCTCCGCCTCCTGGGTTCAAGCAATTCTCCTGCCTCAGCCTCCCGAGTAGCTGGGACTACAGGCACGTGCCACCATGCCCAGCTAAAGAGTCCCCGATTTTTAAACAGTAGCTCAGAAGCATAGATAGGTCCATTAGGTTTTTTAATGACATCTGCAGTAAGGACAGTGTTGTGGGACTGAGCTCTGAATCAGGGTCTGTGCTGACTCTGGGTGGTGTCAGAATGCAGATTTTAGACAATAAGTTGATGTTGGAGAACCTTGGTGTTCAGCAAACTGTACAGATTTGGTGCCAGAAGAAAGCTATCACAAAGGCCTGATGTGGAATGGAACTCTCTGGGAGGCTCTGCTCTCCTGTCTGTCACACTGCCCATTGTTTATGATTCTAGGTCTCCTCCCAGGGTGAGAGAGGACAGAAAACTTAAAGGAAAGAAGCTCTGATAGTGGATTCCCTTTTTCCACAGCTGCCAGCACAGGATTTCTACCCACTCACAAACACATCCACTAGACATTCAAGTGTCTACACCACTCCCAGGGCTAGACGCCACACTCAGGAATTTCACCACAGCATTTTTGATCCCAGTGTTTCTTGCCAAAACCCTACAAAAGTGTCTCCAAGTCTCCTGGCACATCCCCACCCCCAGACACTGACTCTGCAGTAGCAACCTGTTTTCACCAACCAGAACCAGCCTAGGGTTCTGGACCACCTGTTCATAATCTCTGCCTGTATGAAACCAGACATAAATTAGAGTCACACCTGGGTCACTGTCTGTACCACACACTAGTCCTGTCACCTACATTGCACGCTCCCAAACTCATGAAATTTTTTTCTTTATTTTTTGTTCATGGGTACACATGGAGGTTTGTTATATAAGTAAAATTGTGTCATGGGCATTTGGTATGCAGATTATATTGTCACTGAGATACTAAACATTGTACCAAACAGGTATTTTTTGGTGATCTTTTTGTCCTCCCACCCTCCACCATCAACTAGCCCTCAGTGTCTGTTGTTCTCTTTGTGTGTTATTATTTAGCTCTTACTTATAAATGGTACCAATTATTTAATTTTTGGTCTCTACATTAGTTTTCTAAAAATAATGATCTCTAGTTCCATCCATCTTGCTACAAAGGACATGATTTTGTTTTCTTTCTTTTTTTTATGACCACATAGTATTCCATGATGCTTATGTACCATATATATATATTTTGGCCAAGTTTCATTTATTTCTTCACGTAACATTTTTACAGCTCACAAACAGCAGGAAGCACACCTTTGCACGTAACTGTGACGTCAGCTTCACAACAGCATCTGCTGACTGCACCTCCAATTATAATAGAGCAAGTGCAAGTTGACTTGGAAATGTACATTTATACACCTGATATAAATTAAAGATGGCTACACTACAATCTGTGATAGCAACAGTGTGACTTGAGGTTCCTTGACTGGACCACTTGTTTAAGAGAAGTGTACCCAAGCATTTTAAAATGGCCATTTTGGGAAAAGGCCAATATATAAAATATCTGTCATGTAAAATTTAACCATTTACCTTATTAAAAAAATAATCTTTAAACTTTAAACCATTGTTTCTGAATTGTTATATGGATATACATCATGGCAGCATGAAACACATTTACTATAGGCTGCATTTTTGGCAACCTGGCCAATTAAAAAAAATTGTTCATAAAGTAATAATATTACTTTTCTTAAAATGAAAAAGCTAAATGAAATATTTTCCTCCCACATTTAATGTGTTGGGTTGAGTTTAGTCCTCCTCTGCCCGCAAGAAATAAGTCTGACTTAAATGTTTAATCAAACCTCTATTTGTGGTTTCTAATGCTGATCCGCAGACCACTTTCTCGTCACACATGTACCAATGAAAACAAAAGGCAAACAGAATCACTGCCATCCCTATGAAAGGAATGGTTCCTTTTCTAACATTCTTTAAAAATATACATTCTACACTCCTCGCACCTCAACAAAGGCGGCAACCTAATAAATACACAGTTTTATTTTGTCCTCCTCACTCCAGGCACTGTCCACAAACTCCCAGTTGTAAGCCCTCTCTTTTTTGGATTTCTCCAGGGCTTTGTCCATGGTCTTCTCGTTCTCCCCCCGGCACTTGGGACAGTACCATTTGCCCTTGGGTTTATGGTTGAGCCCCACGCACGAGAAGTGGAACCACTCGATGGGGCACTCATCGTTGTCGCAGCTGATCATCTCCCCGTAGGAGACATGGTCGCACAGGCAGTGTGTGGGCTCGTTGGGGTCGATGGGGAGGTCGGCGGGGGACGCCTCCCGCTCCGCCTTGGCCTTGGAGCGCTTCTTCTTCTTGGAGGTCTTGGCTTTCTTCTCCTTGGGCGTGCCCGAAGCGCCGTCGTCGTGGTCGTGGTTGCTGGACGCGTTCTCGCGGTTCTCGTTGTTGCGCTGCCGCCGCGAGCGCTTGCTGTTGGGCTTCTCGGCCTGCGCCGCCGCCTCGCCCTTGGGCCTGTCCGCGCCAGCCTTGCCGCTGTTGCCTGCTGTGCCGCCCACCTCCTGCTGCGCCTCGAACAGCTCCACGTGGCTATCCACCTGCCGCGTGCGGTTCTCCACCAGCTCCACCATCTGGCTCACGATCTGGATCTTCTCGTCGCCCAGCTCCTGGCTGCGGATCAGCGCGCGCTGCACACACTGCAGCATCAGCCGCTTCTGTGCGCCGTCCCTCTCGCGGCTGAAGTGCTCGTAGCACTCGTCCAGCTCCTTCAGGATCTCTTGGTATTTCGCGTCGATCTCCCGCATCAGCGAGACGTTTCTCGGTGGGAGAGGGCCCAGCATCGCGGCCGCCGCCGCCCACCCGCCCACCAGGCTGGGGAGGAGAGAGAAGAGGAGAGGGCAGCGGGAAGGGGCGCGCTCCGCTGGCCGACGAGCCGCACTTGTCCAACGTGGAAAACCCAAATACCAGTTTCAAACACTTGGGAAACATTCAGCCCATATTTTGTTTTATTAAATCTTTTATTTTAGTTTATTTATATTTGAAGAAAGGGTCTTTCGCGCCAGCTGAAGTAGAGTGGTGTGATCTAGGCTCAATGCAGCCTCAATCTCCTGAGCTCAAGCAGTCCTCCTACCTCAGTTCCCCTAGTAGCCGGGACTATAGTCGCATGCCATCACGCCCATGAATTTTTTCTTTTTCTATTTTTTGTAGACCAGAGGTTTTGACCTGTTTCTCAGGCTGCTCTCAAACTCCTGAGCTCTGGCAATCCACCTGCTTTGGCCTCACGAAGTGTTGGATTACAGACATGAGCCACCATGTCTGCCCATACCATATTTTCTTTATCCAGTCTAGCATCGATAGGCATTTAGGTTGCTTCCAAGTCTTTGCTATTGTGAATAGTGGTGCAGTGAACATGCATGTGCATGTGTTTTTATGATAGAATAATTTATGTTTCTTTGGGTATATACCCAATTACAAGGTTGCTGAGTCAAATGGTAATTTGGTTTTTAGTTCTGTGAGGCATTGCACTACAATACATTGCACAATACGATGGAGTAAAAAGTACATTTCTTTCTTTCTTTCTTTTCTTTTTATTAGACGGAGTCTCACTCTGTCACCCAGGCTGGAGTGCAGTGGCACGATCTGCACTCATTGCAACCTCTACCTCCTGGGTTCAAGCTATTCTCCTGCCTCAGCCTCCTGAGTAGCTGGGATTACAGATGCGTTTCACCAAGCCTGGCTAATTTTTGTATTTTTAGTAGAGACAGGATTTCACCATGTTGATCATAATGGTCTTGAACTCCTGACCTCGTGATCTGCCTGCCTTGGCCTCCCAAAGTGCTGCCTCTTTCTTTTATTTTCAGAGATAGAGGTTTGCTCTGTCACCCAGGCTGGAGTGCAATGACTTGATCTTGGCTTACTGCAACCTTCGTCTCTTGGGTTCAAGTGATTCTCCAGCCTCAGTTTCTTGAGTAGCTGGATTATTGGCATCTGCTATCATGCCTGGTTAATTTTTGTATTTTTGTAGATACAGGGTTTCACCTTGTTGGCTGGGCTGGTCTCAAAATCTGACCTCAGGTAATCCGCCTGCCTCAGCCTTCCAAAGTGTTGAGATTGTAGTTGTGAGCCACTGCGCCTAGCCAGAAACGCATTTCTTTGAGTGAAAAAAGTAAGATTCAAAAGGCTATATATTGTATGATTCAATTATATGACACTAGTAAAAGAAAATTATAGAGATTGATAATAGACCAGGCTTGATGGCTCAAGCCTGTAATCTCAGAACTTTGGAAGGTAAAGGTGAGATAATTATTTGAGCCCAGGATTTTGAGACCAGTCTGGGCAGCCTAGCAAGACCTCCCAGAAGGAGAAGAAGAAAAGGAAGAAGGGGAGGAGGAGGGGGAAAAGGGAGGAGGGGGGAAGAGGAGGAGAAGGAGGACCAGAATAATCACTAGTTGACAAAGAATAGTTGAGGATAGGAGTTAAATACAAATGGGAAGCATCAGATAATTTTCGGGATGATGAAACAGTTCTGTGTGGTACCATGGAGATGGGGGTGTGATTTTAGACAGTTGTCAAACCTTATGAAAATGTACATCACAGAGAATAAATTTTTATCTTTGCAAATTAAAAATATGATTTTGGAAAAAGTCAGATAAAATGCAGGCAGTAGAAAAAATGAAGAGTTTAACCTTACTAGAAATGTATCACCTAACCATATTATAGAAAATTTGGAATGGAAGGCCTTGATGTAAATCACTTTGAAAAACAATGTTTTGATTGAATACTGCAAGAGTCAAGAACTGAACAGAAACACTGTATTCTGGCTGGTATTGTTTGCCAATAAGCATATGGGTATATGGATTAGCATTTTTTTTTTTGGATTAGCAATTTTTAAAACTATATGTATACTTACATATACGTATGAATATATATACTAATAACTATATATATAGTTAGTACCTGGTTCTCACTAAAGTTGAAAAATATTTGGATAAATGCATGTCTCATATCCATTGAGAAAGAAAAAGAGAGAGATGTTCATACAGGAGTCTATATATATATATATTTTTTTTTGAGACAGAGTTTCGCTCTTATTACCCTGGCTGGAGTGCAATGGCGCGATCTTGGCTCACTGCAACCTCCGCCTCCTGGGTTCAAGCAATTCTCCTGCCTCAGCCTCCCGAGTAGCTGGGACTACAGGCGTGCGCCACCATGCCCAGCTAATTTTTGTATTTTTAGTAGAAACGGCGTTTCACCATGTTGACCAGGATGGTTTCGATCTCTTGACCTTGTGATCCACCCGCCTCGGCCTCCCAAAGTGCTGGGATTACAGGCGTGAGCCACCGCACCTGGCCAGGAGTCTATATTAATGTATACATTTTCAAACTTTGTCTGCTGAGAGGTTTCAGAAGCAGTGACACCCTGGTATTAATGAGCACACCTGGCTCTCGTGTCATGGTTTCTAAGTACTATCCCTCAATAAAAAAAAGCAAGACTACTTGTAAAAATAGATAATTGTAGCACTGGAGTGGGAAATCCAAGTTAACATAGTATCTTGTGAAGCCAGAAAGTTAAAAAGTGCCTCCTGAACAACAGAAGATATGTTAGAGAAAGCTAACCTGAGAGGCTTTTTAGCAGCCCAACCTGGAGACACAAAATAAATTAACTTTGGATTATGACTAAGAGAATAAAAGAAATACTCATAAGTCCATACAGATATAGAAAAAAATTAAGTAAGAAAAAATAACATGAAAAAAATATTTTCTACAAAATTCCAAGTACTAATCAATGTAGATGAACAATGCAAAATACAAAATTACCACTAGGAAACCACAGTAGTAATTACTATAGACAAGATGTTCTTACGAATGCAAAAATTGTGGATAAAATTTAAAAAAGAAAGTGTATTGGCTGGGCGCGGTGGCTCACGCCTGTAATCCCAGCACTTTGGGAGGCCGAGGCAGGCGGATCACGAGGTCAAGAGATCGAGACCATCCTGGCCAACATGGTGAAACCCCATCTCTACTAAAAATACAAAAATTAGCTGGGCGTGGTGGCACGCGCCTGTAGTCCTAGCTACTCAGGAGGCTGAGGCAGAAGAATTGCTTCAACCCAGGAGGCGGAGGTTGCAGTGAGCTGAGATCCCGCCACTGCACTCCTGCCTGGCGCGGGCGACGGACCCAGACTCTGTCTCAAAAAAAAAAAAAAAAAAAGAATATGTACAAATGGCCAACAAACACAGAAAAAAAAAATGCTGAACATCACTAATGATTAATAATCGGGGCAATGCAAATCAAAACCACAATGTGATACCACCTTACTCTTGCAGAATGACCATAACTGGCCAGGCATGGTGGCTCATGCCTGTAATCCTAGCACTTTGGGAGGCCAAGACGGGTAGATGACCCAAGGTCAGGTGTTCCAGACTAGCCTGGCCAACATGGTAAAATCCTATCTCTACTAAAACTACAAAAATTAGCTGGGCGTGGTGGTGTGTGTCTGCAATCCCTGCTGAGGCTGAGGCAGGAGAATAGCTTGAACCTGGGATGCAGAGGTTGCAGTAAGCCAAGATTGTGCCACTGCACTCCAGTTTGGGCAACAGATCGAGACTTCATCTCATAAACAAACTAACAAAAAAGACCGTAATTAACACATCAAAAAAATAGGCCCGGCATGGTGGCTCATGCCTGTAATCCCAGCACTTTGGGAGGCTGAGATGGGCAGATCACCTGAGGTCAGAAGTTTGAGACCATCCTAGCCAACTTGGTGGAACCCTGTCTCTATTAAAAGTACAAAAATTAGTTGGGTATGGTGGTGGGTACTGGTAGTCCCAGCGACTCTGGAGGCTGAGGCAGGAGAATCACCTGAACCCGGGAGAAGGAGGTTGCAGTGAGCTGAGATCACACCATTGCATTCCAGCCTGGGTGGCGAGCAAAATTCCATCTCAAAAAAAAAAAAAAAAGAAAAACTCAAGTATTGTATGTTCTCACTTACAAGTGGGAGGTAATCTGTGAGAATGCAAAGGCGTAAGAATTACATAATGAAGGCCGGCGCGGTGACTCACGCCTGTAATCCCAGCACTTTGGGAGGCCCAGGTGGGTGGAGCACCTGAGGTCAGGAGTTTTAAGGCCAGTCTGGCCAACATGGTGAAATCCCGACTTTATTAAAAATAAATAAATAGAGCATTTGACTGTGGCTTGGGACGCGAGGAGAGGGGCGCAGCGACCGCCTGACGGCCGGCAATGGTGTAAGCGCCTCTCGGCCTTCCCCTCCCCCAGACCCGGCCGGATCCTCCCCTCGCCCTCTGGACACACACCCCTGCCTCGTCTCCTCCGCCTTTCCTGCTCTCCCGTCCGCTCCTGTCCTCCGCAGAGGTCAGCGCTGGGGAGGTGCAGCGCCTGCCAGGATGAGTGGCTCCTTCGATCACAAGCTCAGCAGTATCCTCACCGACATCTCCAGCTCCCTTAGCTGCCATGCGGGCTCCAAGGACTCGCCCACCCTGCCCGAGACTTCTGTCACTGACCTGGGCTACTACAGCGCTCCCCAGCACGATTACTACTCGGGCCAGCCCTATGGCCAGACAGTGAACCCCTACGCCTGCCGCCACCAGTTCAATCTCAATGGGCTTGCAGGCACCGGCGCTTACTCGCCCAAGTCGGAATATACCTACGGAGCCTCCTACCTGCAATATGGGGCGTACAGGAAGCAGCCGCTGCCAGCCCAGGATCCAGCAGTGTCGGTGAAGGAGGAGCCGGAAGCCGAGGTGCGCATGGTGAATGGGAAGCCCAAGAAGGTCCGAAATCCGCGCAAGATCTACTCCAGCTACCAGCTGGCCGCCTTGCAGCGCCGCTTCCAGAAGGCCCAGTACCTGGCGCTGCCCGAGCGCGCCGAGCTGGCCGCGCAGCTGGGCCTCATGCAGACACAGGTGAAAATCTGGTTCCAGAACAGCCGTTCCAAGTTCAAGAAACTCTACAAGAACGGGGAGGTGCCACTGGAGCACAGTCCCAATAACAGTGATTCCAAGGCCTGCAACTCACCACCATCACATGCCCTCTGGGACACCTACTCCCACTCCACTCCGGCCCCTGCCCGCACTCAGCTGCCCCCGCCGCTCCCGTACAGCGCCTCCCCCAGCTACCTGGACGACCCCACCAACTCCTGGTACCACGCACAGAACCTGAGCGGACCCCACTTACAGCAGCAGCCGCCTCAGCCAGCCACCCTGCACCATGCCTCCCCCGGGCCCCCGCCCAACCCTGGGGCT
>PVKV010042951.1:0-10376 GCA_004027835.1 Alouatta palliata | reverse complement strand
CTCACTCCAGTTAGAATGGCGATCATTAAAAAATCTGGAGACAACAGATGCTGGAGAGGATGTGGAGAAATAGGAACACTCTTACACTGTTGGTGGGAGTGTAAATTAGTTCAACCATTGTGGAAGACAGTGTGGCGATTCCTCAAGGACCTAGAAATAGAAATTCCATTTGACCCAGCAATCCCATTACTGGGTATATGTCCAAAGGATTATAAATCATTCTACTATAAGGACACATGCACACGAATGTTCATTGCAGCACAGTTTACAATAGCAAAGACCTGGAACCAACCCGAATGTCCATCGATGATAGACTGGACAGGGAAAATGTGGCACATATACACCATGGAATATTATGCAGCCGTCAAAAATGATGAGTTTGCATCCTTTGTAGGGACATGGATGAACCTGGAAACCATCATTCTCAGCAACGTGACACAAGAACAGAAAATCAAACACCACATATTCTCACTCATAGGCGGGCGTTGAACAATGAGAACACATGGACACAGGGAGGGGACTGTCTCACACGGGGGTCATTTGGGGGGAAAAAGGGGAGGGACAGCAGGGGGTGTGTAGTTGGGGAGGGATAGCATGGGGAGAAATACCAGATATAGGTGATGGGGAGGAAGGCAGCAAATCACACTGCCATGTGTGTACCTATGTAACAATCTTGCATGTTCTTCACATGTACCCCCAAACCTAAAATGCAATAAAAACTATATATATTAAAAAATAAATAAATAAATAAATAAAATAAAATAAAATGGAAAGGATTCAAATCTATCTTAGCCTGGTGTCATTCTCTCTATCTTGTACGCATGTCATCTGACATTTACAGTAATTGTATATTTTAATGAAAACTTTGTCTTTTTATGGTCTTTCTCTTGCCCTTAGCAGTCTATTCCCAGTTCTTGGAACCACACTTGATAGTAAAAGATTCGTGCCAAGGTAATGAACTAGGCCTATATTTGGCTTATAATGGAAAATCCTGGAGTTCTTAGGAAAACTATTTTATTTCTCAAGATTTCAATATCAATGATAAGTGAACCCCATAAGGGAAATACCTCTCTTATTTAGTTCAGCTCTGTTTTATAGTGAGCCAAGGGATCCATTGCCTGCTTTTAATTCAAAGGGACACTGGTCTGGGTTGGTGTAAATAAGGATGTCAGACTTTTGGGGGTCAAGACTTAGGATATCTAAATAGAGCATGGTCAGGAATAAAAGACTTCGGTTTCATTGATACCCGAAATAGCAATTATAAGCAGTGTATTCTAGGCATTGAAACAAGAAGTAACTTGCTGAAAGTCGAAGTTGGAGACGGGTGTTTTTCAAAATGGACACACATTATTTTTTCTTTCTGTCAAGCAATAGTTTCTCTTTTTTGGAGGGAGAGGGGAGTTGCATTTCCTATCACCTCAAACAATTGTTTTATTCTATCCTCTTGGTCACAGGAGTGATAGCATGACACAAACTGGGGTACCTAGGGTCTCTCTTGGATGTCAAATGTAGTCAGTGGACAGAAGCCCCATTTTCCTAAGTAATGAAACAGAGAAAATGGAACAGAATGGAAAACCGATAAATAAAGTCACACACTTACCGTCATTTAATCTTTGACAAAGTCGACAAAAATATGCAATGGGGAAAGGACTCTCTATTCAATGAATGCTGCTAGTATACCTGGCTAACCATATGCAGAAGAACAAAACTGGACCCTTACCTTTCACCATATACAAAAAATAACTCAAGATGGATTAAAAATTTAAATGTAAGACCTCAAACTATAAGAATCCTAGAATAATAAACCCAGGAAACACCATTCTGGATATGAGCCCTGGAAAAGAATTTATTACTAAGTCCTTAAAAGCAATTGCAACAATAACAAAAATTGACAATTGAGACCTAATTAAACTAAAGAGCTTCTGCACAGCAAAATAAACCATCAAGCAAAAAGACAATCTACCGAATAGGAGAAAATATTCTCAATCTATGCATCTGACAAAGGACTAATATCCAAAATCTATAAGGCACTTAATTACATCAACAAGAAAAAAACAACAACACTAAAAAGAGGGTAAAGGACACGAACAGACACTTCTCAAAAGAGGACATACAAGTGGCCAACGATCATGAAAAAATGTTCATCATCACTAATCATCAGAGAGATGCCAATCAAAACCACAGTGAGACACCATCTCATACCACTCAGAATGGCTATAATTAAAAAGTCAAAAAACAACAGATGTTGTTAAGGCTGTGGAGAAAAGGAAACACTTACACATTATTGGTGGGAATGTAAATTAGTTCAGCCTCTGTGGAAAGCAGTTTCGAGATATCTCAAAGAAGCTAAAAGCAGACATACCATTCAACCCAGCAATCCCATTACTGGAAATATATCCAAAAGAAAACAAATTGTTCCCAAACTAAAATGCAAAGAAAAGAAAGAAAGAAAGAAAGAGAACAAATTGATCTACCAAAAAGACATATTCTACCAAAAAGCGCATTCATATGTTCATGGCAGCACTATTCACAATAGTGAAGACATAGAATCAACCTACATGTCTATCAGTGGTGGGTTGAGTAAAAAAATATGGTACATATACACCATAGAATAAATGCAGCCATAAAAAAGAACAAAATCAGGCCCTTTGCAGCAACATGGCTGGAGCTGGAGACTGCATTCCTAAGCAAATTAATGGAGGAACAGAAAACCAAATATCATATGTTCTTATTTATAAGTGAGACCTAAATATGGAGTAGTCATGGACATTACAAGGGCCACAATAGACGCTGTGGACTACTAGAGAGGGGAGGGTAGAAGGGGGCCAAGATTTGAAAAACTACCTGTTGGTTCCATGCTCAGTACCTGGGTGATAGAATTATTCGGAACCCAAACCTCAGCATCAGGCAATATACCCAGGTATCAGGCATGCCCATATATGCCCTGAGTCTAAAATAAACTTAGAAAAGGAAAAAAAAAAATGCTTATCCAAAGATGTTTTCATATTACCTCAGAGCTCTGGGATGGTGCCAGATGCAAAGAAGTAAGAGGCAAGAGTGTCTACTGAGTATTTGCGAATTAAAGGTAGTAGAATTAAGTTTACTCTGCATTCTTTTACGTGAAATGAGTTGACCCAAAATAGGCTACACATATTTTTTCTCCTGCTGCAAAATTCATAATAATTTGAAAATTTGGAATAGTTTGAAGAATGATTTGTACAAATTTCAATGCAGGTTTTTCTTCTTATTTTGGCTTTGAACATATGTTTTCTAGCATTGATTCTTTTTTTTTTCTTTTTTTTAATTGCATTTTAGGTTTTGGGGTACATGTGAAGAACATGCAAAATTGTTGCATAGGGACACATATGGCAGTGTGATTTGCTGCCTTCCTCCCCATCACCTATATCTCACATTTCTCCCATGCTATCTCTCCTCAACTCCCCACCCCCACTGTCCCTCCCCTATTTCCCCCCAACAGACCCCAGTGTGTGATGATCCCCTCCCTGTGTCCATGTATTCTCATTGTTCAACACCCGCCTATGAGTGAGAATATGCGGAGTTTGATTTTCTGTCCTTGTGTCAGTTTGCTGAGAATGATGGTTTCCAGGTTCATCCATGTCCCTACAAAGGACAGGAACTCATCCTTTTTGATAGCTGCATAGTATTACATGGTGTATATGTGCAACATTTTCCCTGTCCAGTCCATCATCGATGGGCATTTGGGTTGGTTCCAGGTCTTTGCTATTGTAAACATTGCTGCAATGAACATTAGTGTGCATGTGTCCTTATAGCAGAACAATTTATAATTCTTCGGATATATACCCAGTAATGGGATTGCTGGGTCAAATGAAATTTCTATTTCTAGGTCCCTGAGGAATCGCCACACTGTCTTCCACAATGGTTGAACTAATTTACACTCCCACCAACAGTGTAAAAGTATTCCTATCTCTTCACATCCTCTCCAGCATCTGTTGTCTCCAGATTTTTTAATGATCGCCATTCTAACTGGTATGAGATGGTATCTCAGTGTACTTTTGATTTGCGTTTCTCTAATGACCAGTGATGATGAGCATTTTTTCATATGTTTGTTGGCTTCATGTATGGCTTCTTTTGTAAAGTGTCTATTCATATCCTTCACCCACTTTTGAATGGGCTTGTTTGTTTTTTTCTTGTAAATCTGTTTCAGTTCTTTGTAGATTCTGGATATCAGACCTTTGTCATATGGGTAGACTGCAAAAAATTTTTCCCATTCTGTTGGTTGTCGATTCACTCTAATGACTGTTTTTTTTTTTGCTGTGCAGAAGCTGCGGAGTTTGATTAGGTCCCCTTTGTCCATTTTGGCTTTTGTTGTCAATGCTTTTGGTGTTTTGGTCATGAAATCCTTGCCTATGCCTATGTCCTGAATGGTTTTGCCTAGATTTTCTTCTAGGGTTTTTATGGTGTTAGGTCTAATGTTTAAGTCTTTAATCCATCTGGAGTTAATTTTAATGTAAGGTATCAGGAAGGGGTTCAGTTTCTGCTTTCTGCACATGGCTAGCCAATTTTCCCAACACCATTTGTTAAACAGGGACTCCTTTCCCCATTGCTTGTTTTTGTCAGGTTTGTCAAAGATCAGATTGTTGTAGATGTATTGTGTTGTCTCAGAGACCTGTGTTCTGTTACATTGGTCTTTATCTCTGTTTTGGTACCAGTACAATGCTGTTTTGATTACTGTAGCCTTGTAGTATAGTTTGAAGTCCGGTAGTGTGATGTCTCTTGCTTTGTTCTTTTTGCTTAGAATTAACTTGGCTATGCGGGCTCTCTTTTGGTTCCATATGAAGTTTAAGGTGGTTTTTTCCAGCTCTGTGAAGAAGGTCATTGGTAGCTTGATGGGGATAGCGTTGAATCCATAAGTTACTTTGGGCAGTATGGACATTTTCACGATATTGATTCTTCCTAACAATGAACATGGAATGTTTCTCCATCTGTTTGTGTTCTCTCTTATTTCGTTGAGCAGTGGTTTGTAATTCTCCTTGAAGAGGTCCTTTATGTTCCTTGTTGTATTCCTAGGTATTTGATTCTCTTTGTAGCAATTGTGAATGGCAGTTCTTGATTTGGCTCTCTTTAAGTCTTTTATTGGTGTATAGGAATGCTTGTGATTTTTACACATTGATTTTGTATCCCGAGACTTTGCAAAACCAACGAGTATGAAGACACAACATACCAGAATCTCTGGGACACATTTAAAGCAGTCTCTAGAGGAAAATATATAGCAATAAATGCCCATATGAGAAGCAAGGAGAGATCTAAAATTGACACCCTATCGTCAAAATTGAAAGAGCTAGAGGAGCAAGATTAAAAAAACTCAAAACCAAGACAAGAATCAATGAAGATCAGAGCAGAACTGAAGGAGATAGAGACACAAAGAAAAACCCTTCAAAAAATCAATAGATCCAGGAGCTGGTTTTTTGAAAAGATCAACAAAATAGACCACTAGCCAGATTAATAAAAAAGAAAAGAGAGAATAATCAAATAGACACAATAAAAAACGATAAAGGGGATATCATCACAGATTCCACAGAAACACAAACCATCATCAGAGATCATTACAAACAACTCTATGCACATCAACTAGTAAACCTGGAAGAAATGGATAAATTCCTGGACACTTGCATCCTTCCAAGCCTAAACCAGGAAGAAGTCGGAACCCTGAATAGACAGATAACAAGGTCTGAAGTTGAGGCAGCAATTAAGAGCCTACCACCCAAAAAAGCCCAGGTCCAGATGGCTTCACAGCCGAATTCTACCAGACATACAAAGAGGAGCTGGTACCATTATTTCTGAAACTATTCCAAACAATACAAAAAGAGAGAATCCTTCCCAAATCATTTTATGAGACCAACATCATCCTGATACCAAAACCTGGCAGAGACTCTACAAAAAAAGAAAACTTCAGGCCAATATCCATGATGATCCTAGATGCAAAAATCTTCAATAAAATACTGGCAAACTGATTGCAACAGCACATCAAAAAGCTTATCCACCATGATCAAGTAGGCTTCATCCTGTGGATGGAAGGCTGGTTCAACATATGCAAGTCTATAAACATAATTCACCACATAAACAGAACCAAAGATAAAAACCTCATGATTATCTCAACTGATGCAGAGAAGGCCTTTGACAAAATTCAACAGCTCTTTATGCTAAAAACTGTCAATAAACTAGGTATTGATGGAACATATCTCAAAACAATAAAAGCTATTTATGACAAACCAATAGCCAATATCATACTAAATGGGCAAAAACTGGAAACATTCTCTTTTAAATCTGGCGCTAGACAAGGATGCCCTCTCTCACCACTCCTATTCAATATAGTACTGGAAGTTCTAGCCAGAGCAATCAGGCAAGAAAAAGAAATAAAGGGTATTTGAATAGGAAAGGAGGAAGTCAAATTGTCTCTATTTGCAGACGACATGATTGTATACCTAGAAGACCCCATCGTCTCAGCCCAAAATCTCCTGAAACTGATAACATCATTTCTTAAAGATAATTTGTCCAGTGGCTGAAAGAAAAGAAAACCAGTATAATTGATAAACTATGCCTTTCAAAACAGGATTTGGTGGGTGGCAGTTAAACAGTCTTGTGGAATCTTCTTCCCCAAACATCAGTGGAGTACAGTGAGCTAGCATCCTCTGTCTTTAAAAAAATATTTTTTTCCTTAGGTACCTATCTGTCTTTGATTAGGGACAAAATAGTTACAGTGTAAATGTAGTATGCTGGTGAAATATGGACATATTTGAAGCCACATTCAGGATCATAATAGAATGTGTCTACATTGGGATCTTTAAACATCAGTAGCTGCCTGTATTCTAGGACCAGTGAGGAGAGCTTGGTCTCCAGTGATGCTAACTGCTCTCCTGAAGGAAAGCTGATAGACAGGAAAGGGATGTTTTTAGGAAAGCCTGAAAATGCACACCAGGAGCATGAGTAGAAAACTAAAAGACAGACTAATCTGTAGCTTCATTGTCTGACAACTTAGCACCTCCATGGTAGATTTCTACCAACAAAGGAATAGTCAAAGTTGTAAAATAATTTTAATCTGAGTCATGAGTAATTGGATCTTCAAAGTATTTAAGTCTTGAATATATATTATTTTTAATATATATGATTTAAATCAAACAATTTCCTGTCATCCCCTTGAAATCACAATTTAATTGTTAACCTGAAGTGCCTCCTTGTTTACTGAAATGGCCCCACACTCCGGTGGCCAGAAGCTTCATTGTTGAAGGTTCACACAGACTGGTTTGAAACAGAGATTTGTTTGGATACTATTTTCCCCAAAACAGTTTAAATCAACATCAGAAAACAATGTTTAGTTGATTTATTTATCAAAATAATTAAAAGGTTTGTGAAATTATTAAGAGGTAAGGCAATTTGAATTATTAAGATTTCTTTTATTCATGATGTATTTTAAAACATCAGGGCAAACATCCTGTCACAAAAACTAACATATGACTAAAAATGCTTTCTTCTAAATATTATTCTTCAGCAATAAAAAGTTTAAATTATAAAAACAATTTTTGTTTAAAAGTTTAAAGTACTTTAGTTGTAAGTAAAAAAATTACTTTTTATTGATAAAAAATAAATTGGTCAATATGTTGGAGCAAGGAATTCTGTAGGCAATTTAGCTTCACTCTTCCTGCCTTTTTTATTTAAAGACAAAAGTCAATACAAAATATTCTTTCTTCCCTCACAAATAGTTCCTTTTCTTTCAGAATGAATGAATAGTGTCTTAGAAAGAAATATTCATTTTCTAACTATAGAAGCAGTTACTGCTATTACAAGCTAGATTTTCACTTCGATAGCAACTCATGAGCCAGGCACTCCAGTGAAGGTCACTTGGGGAGATATTCGTTAAACCCTCATCAGTCTCTTGACATTCACTGTGGTTGGTATAATATTATGTAGCCATATTTACAACATCCCTGTGTCACTTGTGGCTAGTTGCCATAAGAGATTTCCTTTTTATCATGCTGATTGGGACTGAAATGTTGGCTGTAAGGGTTATTGCCGAGTTTAAAATGAGGAAACTGAGACCAGTATAAGAAAATGAAAAACCAATTTATTCAGCTACTGGGCAAGGTTCTATGGTCCGGGAGGGGGCCAGAGAAGTGATGCCTAACTTTTTAGGGCAAGGGGTTTTACAGGGAGTAAATGCATTTAATTGGGAACTGAGGAGACAAAGCATAAGGCACTTGATTGGATACTGGAACACAGGACGTGGAGGAGGCAAGCTGCTACTAGTGGGCAGGCGGGATTTTTGGTGAGTGGGCAGCCTTGGGGAAAAATGACCTTGACGGGGCAAAGTGCTTATCGGGCAAGGGAGTGCTATCAGGCAAGAAAGTGCTCTTGGGCAAGAAAGTGCTATTGGGCAGGAAAGTGCTATTGGGCAAGGTTTGTTGGGGCTTTCTGAAAATATTTGGGTGGTGGTTTTCAGTGGCGGGCTAGGTGTTGGGTGCAGAGCTTGCTTCAGGGGTGGGTGTTGGGGAGGCTATGTGGAGGAGTTACATGTTGATCGCGGAGTGATGTAATTCCCCGACGCTGGGAGGAATGGGCGTGTCCAAGCTTCCGGTGAGGCAACTGGCCTTACACTGGCCACATCAGCAACGGCCAGATTATAGAACAAGGGGACTGTAGCTTGACAGGGTTGGGTATGTAAACCTAAGAAGAAAAATAGGAGACGATTGTTTGGGTGGGAATTAAAGTTGTGTTTCAACTTGGGAAACTGATCTAGAAAGAAAGGAAAGGCAAGATGAGCATGCTGTTGGCAAAAGATCAAACTGAGGGGAGTCTCAGAGACCTTCTTACCCAGATAATGGTTGGAGGTGCAGGTAAACAGATTACGGGATATTGAGGAGGCCCAAGATCACCTATCAGGGACCTGGTTGTGGAAATGAATATTGGGCTACAACAAGTAGAAATCTAGAGTTTGGATACATTTAGATGGCAGTCAGGGAATTTCATTACTGAAAGGGCAGTGTTGGAATCCGGGTAATGGAAGAGTGAAGTCACCGAGGACCTCGTCCTGGTCAGGAAGCCCACACTGTGCTAGAATGTGAGAAAGGGCCCCGTCATAGGAAACTCAGTCTATCCAAAATTGTTACAGATTTTCTACATCCTAAAGATGCTGGACTATTTCCAATTCTGGCTGGCAGACTAAAAATAATGTCACTGATACTAATAGCAGCAAATAATTTTTGAGGATTTTCTATGTTCTAAGCACTGAGGTAGGTTCTGTCTTTATATACATTTTACAGAAAAATAAATTAAGGCTAAGTAACTTGCCCACAGCCATACAACTAATAAGAGGTGGGGCCCAGCTTCTAACTAAGCTGTCTGTGTGTGTTCTGGAATCTGTGGTTATAGCCACTTTGCACATGGCCTATTACAGTTCTATTTACCATGCTGATGTCAAGCACTGTCTCTGGTTGGGAATGTGGGAAGCAGACTCTGAGATGGGATGCAATATGTAAGATGTAAGGAAGAGGATCCAAGATGGCCGATTAGGAGGAGCTGAGGATTGCAGCTCCCAGTGAATGCGTGGACGATGAGTGGACGCCACATTCCCAGATGGATTTTTATTGCCCACAGACCAGGAGATTCCCAGGGGGAGGAGCCCCACAGGTCACCAGCGTAGCTGGTTTGGCCCGTGTGGCTGTTTTTGCCGGCGCGGCAGGCGCCGCTGCTTTCGTTGGCGCGGCAGACTTCATCATCGCTGTTTGGAGCGGCGCCCCGGCGCAGCGATTCCCCATACAAAATACGTGGGTCCGGGTGCTGCTTTAGCTGGCAGTTGGAGCTCCAGGAAGGCAGAGCCGCCCATTCATCTGATTAAAAAAGGGGACTGAAATAGGCAGCCAGACCAGGAGATTTCCCAGGCAAAACAACACCAGCGCCCGCGGTTTCAGTGGCGCAGTGGGTCACCGCACGGGAAATCACACAGATCCCGGCGCCTTTTCAACAGGCGGCTGGAACACCTGGGAGACAGTCGACCATTCAACTAAAAAAAAAGAAAAAAAAGACGCTCTGAGGCAGGGAGTCAGGTGATCAGCCTCCGCTCGTCCCACCCCCACAAAAAAAACAGCCATCAGAAATGCTCTGGATTGAGAGTTTCACAGCAAGCACAGCTGAACCCGGGACAGTCCAGCTCTGTGGGGGAGGGGCGTCCACCATTACTGAGGCAGTCTGCCACTACGGAGGTAGTTTGCCATTGCAGAGGCAGTTCTAACTACACCGGTATAAACTGGACTGCAGGGAAGTTCACACGGCAGCTGGGCGGAGCCCACAGCAGCTCAGCAAAGCCTCTGCAGGCAGTGAGTAGGCTGCCTCATCGCTGGGCA
>PVKV010042950.1:0-10377 GCA_004027835.1 Alouatta palliata | reverse complement strand
TACGGGTATAAAGGGTCTTAACACCCTCCATTCGGGGCCACGGGTTGGAGAGACGCGCGTCCTCCGTGGTCGCCGGCTTAATAAACCCTGCTATTCGGCATACTTTTGTCTTGGTGTTGGTCCCTTAATCTCGCCTCAAATATAACACCAGTACTTTGGGAGACCGACGCAGGTGGATCACCTGAGGTCAGGAGTTTGAGACCAGTCTCACCAGTATGATGAAACCCCATCTCTACTAAAAATACAAAACTTTGCCAGGCATGGTGGCATGTGCCTGTAATCCAAGCTACTCAGGAAGCTGATGCAGGAGAAGCGCTTGAACCTGGGAGGTGGAGGTTGCAGTGAGCCCAGATTCTGCCATTGCACTCTAGCTTGGGCAACAAGAGCGAAACTACATCTCAAAAAATAAAAAAATAAAAAAATAAAATCTCCATCTTCATTTATGAACATCTCTTTATAGCAATGTTATAGGCTAAATTGTGCCCCCCCCCAAATTCACAGGCTGAAGTCTCAGGTCCGCAGAATGTAATGTACTTGGAATAAGGTCTTTAAATAGGTGAATAAGTTAAAATGGGGCCCTTAGGGTGGGCCCTAATTCAATCTGACAGACATCCTCATAAGAAGAGGGGCAGACACACAGAAGAGGCCACTTAAAGACACAGCAGGTCAGGGGCGGTGGGTTCACACTTATAATCCCAGCACTTCGGGAGGTTGAGGCAGGCGGATCATGAGGTCCTGGCCAACATGGTAAAACCTTGTCTCTACTAAAAATACAAAAATTACCCAGGTGTGGTGGTGCACGCCTGTAGTACCAGCTACTAAGGAGGCTGAGGGAGAAGAATCACTTGAACCCAGAAGGCAGAGGTTGCAGTGAGATTATGCCACTGCACTCCAGCCAGGTGACAGAGTGAGACTCCATCTCAAAAAAAAAAAAAAAAAGACACAGTCATCTTGCAAGCCACAGAGAAAGGCCTCAGGAGAAACCAACTCTGCCAGCACCTGGATCTTGTCCCAGAGGATATTCCAGCCTCTAGGACTGTGAGAAAATAAATTTCTGTTGTTGAAGCTACCCAGTATGTGGTATTTTATCATCACAGCACTACCAAACTAACATAAGTACTACTTTCTCAGATATTCTAACTCAAAGCAATATAATCAACCTAAACTTCCTCTTCCAAATAATTGGTGAACTGGCCAAAAATGCCCTTTAAGGAAAACATTTTAAACATTTAACCGTAACCAAAGCACCCATACTACCAGAAAGATTATTTGCAATATAGATGTTAATTGCTCTAACTTGTAATTAAGGACTTTTTAAAAAGATAAAACATCTTATAAGGTTTTGATGCTGAAATCAAGAGATCTCATTTCACTTCACAGCACAGATGATGACATACTTGCCCATTTGTCTTGAGTATGGCAGCAGCAGGGTTAAAGATCCTGTTTGTTTAAATGTAGACATCTGGTCTATTTGTACATAAGAAGAGAGAGCTAGTAGAGAATCACAACATACACATACATGAAAATAGGGGATAAGGAAAAGAAAGAAAGGCCATTCAGCAAAATGGTTAAGACAACCAGGTTAAGAATCACACAGAGTTGTGTTCAAATGACAGCTTTCTACTTTCCAGTTGTGTGATTTCAAACAAGATACTGAATACATAAATATAAAATGTATTTTATTAATAGAATGGTAAGAATTAAAGGAGGTATCTATAAAGACTTAATTTCATAAGATATATTTTTATATTATCATTTACAGAATAAGTTCTCTAGAAAAGAACATGTGTTTCAGTTAATGTCACCAGAGTACATAGTTGGATTATTAAGTTTTTAGCACTGTAAAGGTTGCAGTATTAACTAAGACCAATAAACTAAAATTCAAAAACAATTATTTTCAGCTTAAACAAAAGTTACAGTATTATTTCTTATAAATTTTTAACTAATAGTTTCCAATCAAGATACAACCGGGCCTTAGAGACCAGAAACATAGCATTTAGTGACTACAGGTGGGTGACTATGGGTTCTGCAGTCACTCAGACTTCAAAGGAGATCTGAAGAAGTAAAAGACTAATTCTGTTTCTAAATCTGTTATAAACCTAGGAATGTCTACCTGCATTCTAAATGAATCTGACATTGCTTGAATGTCTTCTATGTTCTAGGTGTTCACTGTCATGACTCACCAATTTTCACAGTAACTATGTGAGGAATATATTATTGAAATCATTTGACAGACAAACCAGTTGGGTCAAAAAAAAGTTAAATACCCTCACGGGTACAGCGGCTCACACCTATAATCCTAGCACTTTGGGAGGCCGAGGTGGGGGGAATCACGAGGTCAGGAGCTCAAAACCAGCCTGGCCAATATGGTGAAACCCTGTCTCTACTAAAAAGACAAAAATTACCTGGGTGTAGTGGTGTGCGCCTGTAGTCCCAGCTAATCCAGAGGCTGGGGCAGAAGAATTGCTTGAACCCAGGAGGTGGAGGCTGCAGTGAGCCGAGATCATGCCACTGCACTACAGCCTGGGCAATACAGCAAGACTCCATCTCAAAAAAAGTTAAATATCTTGTTTAGGGCCAAGCATTGTGTGAGAGGTAGAAGGGAGATCTGAGCCTAGGACAGTTGACACAACACCAATGCTCAGGGCCTTTCTCTGTCTCTCAAAAAGTACAAGCTAGAGCACTACACATTCCATGTCTAGGACAAAAATATCAAAAGACTTCATTATCAATTGTACTGTTTTGCAGCAACTGGAAATAAACGCAGGTGGTGGTGAAAGGAGATACTGTACACCCACATCGGAAATTAAAGATTCTCTAATATCAAAGAATTATATGACAATTACCTACATAAATACAAAAACACAGTTCCATATTCCCTAAAAAGATTTTTAAAAATTTTCACACAGAATATTATGCAAACTTCAACTAGAAATTTTTCAGAGATACTATAGTAAAAACCAATATATATATTACCAAGACTTTACAACTGTTACTATTTAGCTATGACCAGTTTATCACATTTCGTTATCCATTAATCTATCTTACTTTCTGATGCATTTCAAAGCTGCAGATGATAGTACACACCATCCCATTAACCCTCAGCATGAACATCAATAACAAGAATTCAGTGCATATTTCTATTAATATGTATTTACTTTTTTCAGTAAGTTTTATATACAATAAAAGACATATCATTTGATAAGTTTTAACACACACACATACACACACATATATATATATAGCATTTAACTCAAATTCCTAACAAGAAATAAAGTATTTACTATCACCCAGCAAGTTCCTCTGACTTTTCGCAAATAATCCTCATCCCACTATCGAAGGCAACACTGCTTTTTCTTCCATTATATATCAATTTTGCCTGTTCCAGAACAAGAGGTAAATGGAATACAGAATGTACTCTCTTGTGTAAGCTTTCTTTCACCTACCATGTATTTGAAATTCATTATGTTGTTGATGTACCAAGACAGTGTTCCTTTTCAATGCTAAGTTGTATTCCATTTATGATTATATCTATTTGTTGATCCAGTCTCCAAATGAGGGATATGTGATCTGTTTCCAGTTTCAGCCTATTATAAACACTTTTGAACAAATCTTGTAGATGTGTTTTTATTTTCTATTAAGTAAATAACCAGGAGTAGAATTGCTAAGTCATGGGTTAGGGTATAAAAACTCTTAGTTTTATAAGAGTTCTAATTGCTCTACATGTGGTATTACTCTTTAATTTAAGCTAATGAGACAAAGTAGTATTTCATTGCAGTTTAACTTTGTATTTCCTTAATAATTGATGATGTTTGGTAACATTTTCATGTGTTCACTGGTTTTTCAATATAGCATCATTTATGAAGTGGTTGTACTAATTCTTCTCCAATTAATCAAGTTGTATTTTCATTGTTCAGTTGAAGGGTTTCTTTATACGGTCTTAATACAAATCCTTTACAGATACAGGTTTTGCTATTATTTTCTTCATGTCTTAATAATGCCTTTTGACGAGCAGAAGTTTTTTATATTGAAGAAGTTTAATTTAGAGTGTTAGGTGTTTTCTTTAAAACAGTTGCTGCTTTCTGTATCTTCTCAAGGAAACCTTTGCCTATTCTCTACTTGTTTCTTCTAAAAGCTTTATACTTTTAGCTTCTACATTTAGATCTATGATCCATCTTGATTTATCTTTTGTGAACCATGTGAGGGTAGGGAGTCAAGGTGAACTTTCATCCATACAGATGTCTACTTGTTCCAGTACTTTTTGTTTAAAAGCCTTTCTTTTCTCTCACTGGATAGCTTTCTTTGTTAAAAGTAACTTATCAGTTCTCCGTTCTGCTCCATTTATATACCTGTATATCCTTATGCTGATATCACAGTCTTAACTACTGTATCATTAGACTAAATCTTGAAATAAGGAAATTTAAATTTTCCACCTTGTAAATCTCTAAGATTGCTGTGTATAATGTAGGTCATTTCTATCTTCATATAAATATTATAATCAGCTTGTCAGATAATGATTTGAACCATATTAAATTCACAGATCAACTAGGGATAATTATGTTGTTTAATTTCCAAATATTCAGTTTTTCCTGGTTATCTTAATGCTATTGATGTCTATTTTAAATTCTACTATAGTTACAGAACATACTCTTTAGGATTTCAACCTTTTGAAATATACTGAGACATGTTTTAGGACCCATATATTATTTATCTCGGTATGCATATGACATGTACTTGAATAGAATGCACACTGTATTTTAGCTGCACACAATATTCTACAAATGCCAGTTAGGTCAAGGTGGTTGAAGTATTTTACAGATCTTCTATGTTCTAACTGATTTTTTTTGTCTAGGTTTTCTATAAGTTACAGAGCAGTGTTAAAATTTCCACCTATGACTATAGATCTTATTAGGTGCACACAAATTTATGATTACTATGTATTTCTAATGAGTTTTATCACTATAAAATGCCCTTCTTTATCTTCAATAATACTGTCTTTAAGTCTACTTTATCTAATATTAATATAATGACTCCATCTTATACTTACTATTTGCATGCTACATCTTTTCTCATACATTTACTTTCAATCTCTCTGTGTCATTATATATAAAACGCATTTCTGGTAGACAGAATACATGGAGGTCTTGCTTTCTATCCAATATGTGAATCTCTATCTTTAAATAAAACACTTAATCTATTTTCACTTAATGTAATTATTGATAGAACCGACCTAGGTTTGGAATTTCGCTATTTGTTTTCTTTTCATCCTGATATGGTTTGACCGTGTCCCCATCCAAATCTCATCTTGAAGTGTACTTCCCATAATCCTCACATGTCGTGGGAGGGACCTGGTTGGAGGTTAACTGAATCATGGGAGCGGTTACCCTCATGCTGTTCTCATGACAGTGAGTGAGTTCTAATGAGATCTGATGATTGTATAAGGGGTTTTTCCGTCGCTTTGCTCTCATTCTGTTCCTTGCTGCCACCAGATGAAGAAGGACATGTTTGCTTCCCCTTCTGCCATGACTGTAAGTTTCCTGAGGCCTCCCCAGCCATGCTGAACTGTGAGTCAATTAAACTTCTTTCCATTATAAATTACCCAGTTTCAGGTATGTCTTTATTAGAGCATGAGAACAGACTGATACACACCTCATTTGTTTTATATTCTGCTGTTCCTTCCTTTACACCTTTTTCATACTCTCTAAATATATTTTAGAATTCCATTTTGACTTCTCTTGTTTTTTAGCTATCACTTCTTTGCATCTTTTTCTTTTTTAGTGTTTGTTTTAGGAATTATAACATATATTTTTAACTCTGCACAGTGGACTTAAAGCTAATTCTACCACTTCACATAAAATAAGACCCCAGTAAGCATATAGCTCCATCTACCTAGACTCATTCTTAATGCTCAGCAGTCACATAAATGCCATATCATAACATTATAATTTCTGCTTTAAACAATCAGAATTACATATTTCTTAATGGAGTGGGGAAGAATTACATTTTCACAAATTTCAGTGCTCTTCATTCCTGAAGAGCTGAGTTTTCAACTGGTATCACTTTCCTTCAGCTTGAAGTATGTCCTTAAACATTTCTTGTAAAGATTTTCTTAGTTAGAAAATATAGAATTTGGCTATAGAATTCTGAGTTGATTTTTATTTTACCAGCACTTTAAAGGTGTTTATAGCCTACTGGCATGCATTACTTCTGATAAGAAGTCAGCTACCATTCATTAGCATTTCTCAGGGTGCTTACCAAATTTTTTTCTTTTGGTAGAGATGAAGTCTCATTTCATTTCCCAAGTTGGTCTCAAACTCCTTAGCTCAAGCAATACCCCCGCCTTGGCCTCCCAAAGTGCTGGTATTACAGGCATAAGCCACTGCACATAGCCAAGATTTTTTGTCTATCATTTTTAACAACTTTACTATAACATGCTTAAGTGCTATTTTATTGCATTTATCTTGGTTGGAGTTCACTAAACTTCTTCAATATGTAAATTTATGTTTTTTATCAATTTGGGGAAATTTGCAGCCATAATTTCTCCAGAATTTTTTGACCCAATTTCCCCTGGCCTCTACTTCTAGGACTCCAAGTGTTAGACCTTTTGATATTGTCCTACCAGCCACTGAGGCTAGCTTCATTTTTTGAAATCTCTTTTTCCCTTTTTTTTGTTTTTTGAGACGGAGTTTCGCTCTTATGACCCAGGCTGGAGTGCAATGGCACGATCTTGGCTCACCGCAACCTCCACCTCCTGGGTTCAAGCAATTCTCCTGCCTTAGCCTCCCAAGCAGCTGGGACTACAGGCATGCACCACCATGCCCAGCTAATTTCTGTATTTTTAGTAGAGACGGGGTTTCACCATGTTGACCAGGATGGTCTCAATCTCTTGACCTCATGATCCACCTGCCTCGGCCTCTTTTTCACTTTTTATGAAAAAATAACTTCTATGAATCTATCAAGTTCAATATCTCTTTGATCTTTTCCTAGCATTTTGTAATCTCTAATCAGTTTTTATTTCAAATACTGTACTTTTTACTTACAGAATTTTCATTTAGTCCTTTTATCTAGTTTCCATTTTTCAGCTGAGGTTTCTTATTTGTTCATTCATGGTGTATGTATTTCTTTATATATCCTTAAGAAGAGTTATAACAGCTGCTAATTCTAACATAGGAGTCATGTCAAGGCCAGTCTCAATTAATTGGCTTTTCACTTAAGTACAGGTCACATTTTTCTGTTTGTGTATGTGTCTACTGAATATGGATTGTATTCTGGACACTGCGCATGGTACATTTTTAGAAACTCTGGATTTGATGATGTTCTTCTGAGGAGTATTGCTTTATAAGTAGTTAACTTGGCCATACCCCTCTCTAAACTCTCTCTCTCGTGCAAATGAAATATCTTTAGTTATTTTAGCCTAAGAGTTTTATGTAGAATTTGGGACACCTTCCTCTATGAAAGACTACTTTACACTCACTAACTTTCTAGCTGCTAGAGTCACCTCTAACTCTGTCTTGTGGTTTCTATTCAAGCTGCCATCACCTACACAACCAATAACTGAGTACTGTCCTCTGGGAAACATTCACTAAAATGGAAACGTTCACCTTATACCATTCTATCTTCCAAATGTCAATATCCTTCAGTTTCTCCCTACTTTCTGTCCTCCTACTGTGCCGTCACATACATGTTTTTTTTTTTAATATTTTGTCCAAAAGTTGTCATTGTTATTTTCAAGAAAGGTAGTCCAACATGTACAACTCGTCATTAAAAGTAGAACTCCTAAGAATTGTTTATAATACTAGAAGACTATAAAAGTCACACCCATAGTAACTTATTACTTTTTAACATTACATAGTTGTAACAATTTTCCTAAAACAATCCTTTTCTGTTCTAGTCCTTCTTATATCAGAAAAAAATGAATTATTTGGGAAAGGAAAAAATAAGAAAGAGGGGAACGAAGGGAAATGAGATGACACGGTGCTAGTGAAAGGGGAAGAAGGTTCATGGAAAGAAAAAGAACAAACTGCAAACTCCCTGTCCTGACATCTTATAAGCTAAAGTTCACCTATACAAGATGGAAAATGATGAAAAGATAAAACATAATTTCTGGCACAGATGCAACAATTGATATTGGTACATACAGTTACTTACTTTCATAAAGACAATAAAAGCCCAAAATGCTATACCCTTGTAATGAACAGATACATCATATAATACATGAGTTACAATAGTGAAAAAAAAAAAAAATACAGACTCCTCAACACAATCTCCAACCTTCTTCTCTTTTTACCATGAGAACACACTGGAATATAGACTTCAGTACAATGTTTCTATAATTAAATCTTCAAAATATAATCATACAAAAAGCATGACTAGGAACTCTGGAATTCCCTTTACAAGCACTAAATTTTATCAGTTTTTATATAAACATAATCATGAGAGGTTACTAAAATGCATAATCATCAGAATTAAACTCTTTCAACTGTATATGTAAATTATATGCAATCAGATGATTCTGGGAAGATGGTGGAGTAGGAAGCACCATTAACCTGTTGTCCCACCTAGAAGATCATTGCACTGGCAGAATCTGTCCTATGTAACTATTTTGAAACTCTGGAATCTATTGAAGGCTTATAACATCCGGGAAAAGGCCTGGACATAATTTTAATTTCTTGCAGGTATTAGCACATTAGCTATCCATTCGCCACCCTCAGCCCTGTGGCAGGCAGTTGTGCACGCATTCCAAGGAGCAGCTTGCGCACAGCTTATAGGAACCAAGGACAGACAAAAAGGACCCTCACCTCCAAATATAGGGTATATGTGTCCTGATTACTGAAAGCTACTTGATCAGAAGTGGTACAAAGAGGTGGACACACATTGTTGCTTTATCTCCACTCATTGTTACAAGCCGCCTCCCACAACAACCCTCACCCCCAAAGTAACTGCTGGGGATTTAAAGGGCTTGTACTTCCCAACTCTTTAGTTTTTCTCTTTTTCCCTTTTGGGAGTCAGACATTTAAGACTAGGGCATTTGAAAGCAACTATATATAAAACAAAAAAATTAGAAATTTCCTGCACATTCCTGGAGAAAAACTCAGGCTTAGAAAAGACGCAGAAAATCTTAAGTTTACACCTCAGGCTGATCCTTCACATAGAGACAGCCTACAATAAAAATAAACACAAACAATAACATTGGAAAAAAAAAAACCAAATAGCAGGCTGGGTGCAGTGGCTCATGCCTATAATCCCAACACTGTGGGTGGCAGAGGTAGGCGGATCACCTGAGGTCAGGAGTTTGAGACCAGCCTGGGAAACATGGCGAAACCTCATCTCTACTAAAAAAACACAAAAATTAGCCTGGCATGGTGGCAGGCACCTGTAATCCCAGCTACTTGGGAGGCTGAGGCAGGAGAAGTGGCTGAACCCAGGTGGCAAAGGTTGCAGTGAGCTGATACTGCGCCACTCCACTCCAGCCTAGATGAAAGAGTGAGACTCTCTCAATAATAATAATAATAATAATAGTAAACAGCAAATGGTGGGAAAGAGGGAGACTCTAATTTCCAGACTGACCATATCAGTATATTCAAATGATGTTTTTGATGTTTGTTTTCAACAAAAAATGACAAGATATACAGGAAAGTATGACACATTCAAAAGAAAAAAAACAAAACATAACTGTCCCTGAGAAAGACCTGATGGCAGATCTTCCAGACAAAGACATTATGACAACTGTTTTAAAGTTGTTCAAAGAACTAAAGGAAGATATAGAGAACAGCAAGAAAATATTACATGAATATCAATATCAATAAAGAGAAAATCTAAAAAAAAGACCAAAAAGAAATTCTGGAGCTGAAAAGTACAATAATGGAAATGAAACATCAGCTGGACCAACGTATGCATTCTGGGAGTATCAGAAGGAACGGAAAGAGAAAAAGAAACAGTATATTTGAAGAAAAAATGGCTGAAAACTTCCCAAACCTGAAGAAAGATACAAATAAAAACATCCAAGAAGCTCAATAAATTCCAGGAAAGATGAATTCAAAGAAATACACATGGAAACACATTACAATCAAATATACTTCCAAGAGAATCTTGAAGCAGCATGATAAGCGACCTGTCACATATGAGGGATCATCAATAAGATTATGAGCATATTTCTCATCAGCAACCTTGAGGCCAGAAGGCAGCAGGACAACATATTAAGAGTATTAAAAGAAAAAAAAAAAGAAGAAAAAAATTACAGGCTAGGCACAGTGACTCACTCCTGTAATCTCAGTACTTTGGGAGGATGGGGTGACAGGATTGTTTGAGGCCAGGAGTTCAAGACCATCTTGGGCAACACACTGTGACCTCGTCTCCAGCAAAAAAAAAAAAAAAAAA
>PVKV010042949.1:0-10378 GCA_004027835.1 Alouatta palliata | reverse complement strand
AAAAAAAAAAAAAAAAAAAAAAAAAAAAAAAAAAACCATCCTTTGGTCCAGCCACTTCAACTTTCTGAACTTTAGTTTCCTTGTATATAAGATAAGGGTGGTGTTTTTCACCTTGCAGAATTGCCATGAGGATGGAATGATTGAAGCTAAGCATCCGGCATTCTGCCAGCCCACAGTGGACCTCAGTGAAGGAAAGCTGCCTTGCCTGTTTACTCCAAGGCCCTAGAAGGGCACTGCTATCATTGTAGTAAGCCAGTACAGCTGCCACACACTGACCCTGTTCCTTTGTTCCTTCTCAAATACAGGTCACCAAAAACAGTGGCATCATCCCTGGGCCAGATTCCAATGCAACGGCAACTCATTCAGAAAGACTCAGCCACCTTGGAAGACTAGAGGTGTTTCTGCCCAGCATCCCATGTTGGGCCAGCCATGAGCCAGCTTCCTGTGACTGCTCAGCCCTTGGCTCCCTCTTATTCCTTGTTCTCACCAGGAAAGTACACAGGCCTGAAGCAGGTTTGGGCCACAGACAACCTCTGATTGGTCCGGGCTAATTCACTCCTGCTGCTCCACTTTGGCAGGGGTCCTGTAGGTCATGATAGGGGAAGCAGGGGAATTGAGAAACTTGTGGTCTCACAGGGTAGTAGTTTGGAGGGTGGCTTTCCCCCTTCCCCAGCCCCTCTGGGCCATAGGTGCTGAGGCCCTAGCCACCTGTCTTTCCTCTGAAGGTCACTTTTGCGCCAGTTCCTGCAACTAAAGAACAGAGATCTCCCTGGGCCCTAGACATTTCCAGTGAAACCTGGAACTTTTATACCAAACCTGGGCCAGGGCAGGAAACAGAGGAAATGGCTGCTGCATGGGAGCTTGGAGCTAATACAACACTCCGCCTTCCCCCACAAAGTGCAGGCTTTCCTGAGCCTTAGACAAGATACGGCCAGTTGTGCAGGTTTCTGCCAACTGTGAAGTCTCCTCCTGGAGCAATGGCACAGTCTCGGTGGAGCGCTGCTGCCCCTCCTGTCCTGCGCCACAGTTCCTGAATGGTGCTAAGGATCTACAGCACCTGGCAACAAGCTGGGGCTGGGGGAGGCCTCTGTGTCCACTGGGATCATGGGACACTCCAATGGGGATGGGACCTTTCCCCTCCTCCGTCAGAGGTGCTCTGACCCAACATCACATGGGAAAGTGACCCACGTGCAAGTCTCCCTGAGGGTTCTGCCCCTAAAGGCAAACCGCCTCATGCCAGCGAGCTATGAGGTTCATTGCTACCCTTGGCCCTGTTAACCCTCTCTTTCCCCTTGTGCAGCAGACCACCTTGCCCAGGTTGCTGTGGTGCTAGCCTTCCCCATCATCCACCAGGCGATTTCTGGGTCCCAGAGAAAGAAATGGAGAGCTGATGCAGGTTTCTACAGTGAAGAACAGATGTTCCCCAGGCCCCACATCCAGATTTATCTATCTTTGCTGTGTTTTATGGCCTGGGACTGACTCCGCAGAGATAGATTTTTCCTTGTAGCTTTGAAGCAAGAATTCCGAGGAGTGTCACCATCAGAGGCTTCTCTTCATTGTGTCAAAGAAGCCCCTAGCTGCTCTCGTGGCCTCCTTCCCCCACTCCCTATCCCTTCACCTGTGAAATGCCTTTGCTTTGCATATTGTGTGTGGATGTGTGTGTGTGTGGCTGTGTGTGGATGTGTGTGCTTAATGCTCTGTCTCTTGGTCACTGAAGCCTCCAAATAAAGAATTACTCCCATGAGCCAGACGGCAACTTAACAAATCTAGAGTTTTGAGCTATATTACTATTGGATCTAGTATGTCTGTCTTGACCCCTAACCCCCACCCCACTCAGACCTCAGTAGTCATTTCTAGGAATTGGGACAGAGTCAAGCACCCTGTGCAAGTCTCCAAGGTGCCCTGAACTCAATACAGCCTCATCTTCTCATCCACCTTTTCCTGCTTCTCCTGTCACATAGGGCCTCATGAAGGTCTTTAAAGGGTTTAAGCTGGGGATCTGCTTTGTGTTTGAGAGAATTAATTCTGACTGTTGTGTAAGAGAATACAGTGGGAGCAGGAAAGGAGACAGGGAGGCCAGTATGGAAACTGTCCAGCATGGCTTTCCAGGCTCATCACTCAGGGCAGAGACCCAGCCTTCTATATCTCTACTTTCTGCTGTCCATAGTGCTGTGTCATGAAGTTCTATTGAATGAATGAATGAATGAATTGTATGAGGAGAGATGTTTTTTTCCCGCTCAGCTCTTACGAAGTGATAGATTTGTTCTGTGGGACTTAACATAGGCCCGGTGATTCCTGAGCATTTTCCACGACCCAAAAATGAGCTGAGAAGGAATGTTACAGCCAGGTGTGGTGGCATTCACCGATAGTCCCAACTGCTCAGGAGGCTAAGGCAGAAAGACCATTCAAGCCCAAGAGTTCCAGCCTGTAGTATGCTAGGATCATGCCTGTGAATAACCACTGCACTCCAGCCAGGGCAACATAACAAGATTCTATGTCAAAAAAAAAAAAAAAAAAAAAAAAAGGCCAGGCATGGTGGCTCACGCCTGTAATCCAAGCATTTTGGAGGCCAAGGCGGGCAGATCACCTGAGGTCAGGAGTTCAAGACCAGCCTGACCAACATGGTGAAACCCCATCTTAAAAAAAAAAAAAAAGTATAGCCAGGTGCAGTGGCTCACACCTGTAATACCAGCACTTTGGGAGGTCAAGGTGGGTGGATCATGAGGTCAGGAGTTCAAGACCAGCCTGACCAACATGGTGAAACCCTTTCTCTACTAAAAATACAAAAATTAGCTGGGCATGGTGGCATGCACCTGTACTCCCAGCTACTCAGGAAGCTGAGGGAGGAGAATCACTAACCTTGGAGGCGGAGGTTGTGGTGAGCCGAGATCACACCACTGAACTGCAGCCTGGGTGACAAAGGGAGACTCTGTCTCAAAAAAAAAAGTATAAAAATAAATTTTAAAAGAAGATAGCTGGGTGTGGTCCTAGCTACCTGGAAGGGTGAGGCAGGAGCATTGCTTGAACTCAGGAGTTCAAGGCTGCAGTGAGCTATGATTATGCCAGTGTACTCTAATCTGGGCAACAGAGCAAGACCCCATCTCTAAAAATAATTTGTAAAATTTAAAAAGAAGAAAGGAATGTTATGGCCTCAGGAGCTCTTTGTCTCATCCTTTGCAGCCAAATTTGAGGAAGGGGCCCAGGCAGCCTCAGCTCCCATTCAGCACCACTCAGCCCCTGCTCTGGTCAGCTGTGAAAGGCTCTACTCAGCTCCAGGGGAGGTTCGCAGCATTCAGCTTCCCAAGATCAGACTGCCTCAGCAATTTTCCCCAGAGTTCTTCTAAGCCACCCAGTATGCTAGATTCAGCCCCATCTACTAAGCAATGGAATGAAGGATGGGGAGTGAGCAGGCTGTCATACCATAAACCTCTGGCCTGCAAGGCCACTTGGTAATCCCTACCAGCTGTGTGGCCAGCCTTGTTGGTAAGGGGTCCTAGAGATGAACATTTTCTTGCCCTTGGGGGTTCACACGTGGTTAAAGATCATGACAATGATAATGCCCAGGATGCATGAGCTGATTCAGCCAAGGTGTGAAAAAGCTGGAGAGATTGGGAAACTAGCATTTGATCCGTATAACAACCTTTGAGCTAAGAGTTGATATTCCATATAGAGACAGAGGCCAGGTGGGGTAGCTCACACCTGTAATCCCAGGACTGGGAGGCCGAGGCAGGTGAATCACAAGAGGCTAGGAGTTCAAGACCATCCTGGCCAACATGGTGAAATCCCATCTCTACAAATAAATAAAAATCACAGAAGGAACAAGGCTAAAAGAGATGTCATGATTTGCCCAAGGTCCTGCCTCTAAGAAGCGACAGAATGGAGAGTAGAATCTGGTTCTTTAGACTCACTCTGGAACCCTTTACAAGTGAGGACCAGAGTCCCTCCCACATGGCTCCTGCAGCCTGCCTCACCAGTCTCCTGGTAGTGCCGTGGTCTCACAGGGTGAGCAGCCACAAAACAGATGGATCAAGGCTCAGTGTTCATATTCCAAGTCCCTCCGTTTTTCTCATAATTTTGTCTCATTCCCAGTATATTAGACTCTCATTATTAAACTGTTGGAAACCCAAATCCAAGCAGTTAGCTAAAAAAGTGAATGTATTGATTCACTTAATGAAAAATTCAAATACAGTGAAAGCTGGACCCAGACTCAGAGACGGGTTCATCAGGAAGAAATTTTCTGTCCCTCTGCTTTCCTCTGTGTGCCCTCAGGCAGGCTCTCTTAAGAGGTTGCAAGGTGGCCACTGGCAGCCCCAGGCTTCTGTCCTTGTACGTTAGTAACAACAGTGGAAAGAACACCTTTTTCCATTAGTTCCAACAAAATTTCTGGGATTGCCTCAGCCGGTTTAGTCCTGTCATCCCTGAAGTAATCATTGTGGTTAGGGGAATGGCACTCTGATTTGGGGCCTGGGTCATGTACCTACAGCCGAGTTAGCTCCGCCTTAAACACTGAGGAAGGGAGTAGGGGCCAGGTGCAGTGGTTCATGCCTGTAGTCCCAGCACTTTGGGAGGCCGAGGCGGGCAGATCATGAGGTCAGGAGTTTGAGACCAGCCTGACCAACACGGTGAAAGCCCATCTCTACTGAAAATACAAAATATTAGCTGGTTTTGGTGGCATGTGCCTGATATTCCAGCTACTCAGGAGGCTGAGGCAGGAGAATCGCTTGAACCCGGGAGGTGGAGGTTGCAGTGAGCCAAGATCATGCCACTGCACTTAAGCCTGGGCAACAGAGCGAAACTCTGTCTCAAAAAAAGAAAAAAAAAAGGGAGGGAATGATGCAACCCCAAAAGAAAGTTGGAGGGCTTTCTGGATTAAGGGGGAATGGATGCATGGGGAGGAGGGAACAAAAGCAATTGTCCACCATACCCAGAAATTGTTTAACTGTTTCCTTTTTTTTCCTAACTTTTTGAGATACACCATTCAGTAATGTGCACCAATTTAAGACTTCAATTTGATGAATCCTCAATATGTATACATTGGGGCAGTCACCCTCCAGATCAAAATACAGAACATTGCCAGGTTCCCAGAACATTCCCTCATTTCCCCTCCTGGTCAGTATCCCCTAGAAGTAATCACTATTTTGACCTCTATAGATTAGCTTGGCTTGCTCTTGAGTTTTATAAAAAGGAAATTATACATACATTTTGCACAATATTATGTTTGTGGAATTCATCCATGTTACTGTATGTCTCAGAAGTTCAATTTTTTCAACCAGGTGCAGTGGCTCACACCTATAATCACAGCACTTTGGGAGGCCAAGGCGGGTGGATCACTTGAGGTCAGGAGTTCAAGACCAGCCTGGCCAACATGGTGGAACCCTGCCTCTACTAAAAATACAAAACTTAGCCTGTCGTGGTGGCAGATGCCTGTGATCCCAGTTAGGAGGCTGAGGCAGGAGAATCGCTTGGACCTGGGAGGTGGAGGTTACAAGTGAGCTGAGATTACATCACTGCACTCCAGCCTGGGTGATGTGAGACTCCGTCTCAAAAAGAAAAAAAAGTTCAGATTTTTCATGCTGTGTAGTGGTCCTTTATTTGAATATAGCACAATGTGGCCATCCTTCTTTTTTGTTGTGTTGGTTTTGTTTTTGAGGCGTTTTCACCCTGTCACCCAGGCTGGAGTGCAGTGGTGCCATCAAGGCTCACTGTAGCCTTGCCTCCTTGGGTCAAGTGATCCTACCACTTCAGCCTCCCAAGTAGCTGGGACTACAGGCATATGCTACCACGCCAGCTAATTTTTTGTGGAAATGGGGTCTCACTCTGTTGCCCAGGCCGGTCTTGAACTCCTAGGCTCAAGGAACCCACCCACCTCAGCCTCCCAAAGTGCTGGGATTACAAGCGTGAGCCACTGCGCCTGGCCCAATCATCCTATTGAGGACAGTTGGGTTGTTTCTGGTTTGGGGGTATTATAAAAGTGCCGTGAAGAATTCTGTGCATGTTGCTTGGTACACATATTCACTCACATACTCAGGCATGAAATCATAGAACAGGCATATGTTTAGCTTGTCTAGACACTGCCAAACAGTTTTCCAGAGTGATTCTACTGACTCCATCCCCACCGGCGGTGTGTGGGGGCTCCAGCAGCTCCACGTCTTGGTCAGCGCTTGGTGGTGTCAGTTTTCTTTAATACTGGCCATTCTGGTGGCACCCAGGAATCTGAAATCCATAGTTCCTGACTTGAAATCAGGGCCCCTCTTACTCTTAGCGTCCTCAAGACAGGTTTGAATTTTGTAGCCTATAGTCTCAGAAGTCAGTGCCCAGGACCTGTAATACAGCAGGCAAGCATGAGAGGGAGCCCCTGCTCATGGCTCCAGTGCCTTGGGGGGGTCTGAGGGAGGCGTCAGCTCTGGAGAGGCAGTCTAGTGTAGTGGCAAAAACTCAGGTTCTGGGAAACAAGCAGCCAAGTTTCAGATCGCAGTTCTGCCATCGCAGAGCTGCCTCAGGGTGGAACATTAGTACCTACCTCAAAGTGTTATTGTGAAAATTAAAAGAATAGATAGATATGAAATAAATAGTGCCTTACACATGATAAGTGTTATATAAATGATAACTGCTGCTCTTTCTGTGTTGGCCTGAAGTAAGCCGAGTCCCCCTGGAGCAGGGGTAAGGCTACAGGCAGATGGCATCTGGCATAACCCCATGTAATAAGATTCAGTGATTTATGAAATGCCAGAATACTAATTGGATCTGACTGAGGAGGGGGAAAAAGCATAGTGGCTAGAAGTGATTCTTTCCTAGGGTCCAGCGAAAAGACCTTCCACTGATGGAGAGCCCATGCTTATCCCAGGCCCAAGGCTCTTTGGCCAATGACACTCCTCAGGTGTCACTACCTGAGGGGAAGAAATGGAATCATGCATGAAATGGAATCAAGAGGAAGTGGATTCATGCTCTTAGCCCAGAGCTAGATCCAAAGCAACTGTTTGAAGAAGACAGCCCGCCAGTGCAGACACAGATCTATACGTGCACTCATATAGCAGCCAATGAGGGGTGGCATGAGGGACACTGGCCTGGAATTCAGGGTCCCTAAGTGTTGATCTGAGCACTGCCACCAGCTCTGTGCGGCCTGAGGCCTTGATACTGTCTTGTGAAGTGGAAGTTGGAAGAAACCACAGTTCCCAGCTCAAATCCTAAAGATGTAGCAATAAGCAGGTAGAGGTGCCTCCCAAAACCTAAGCCAGGTGTGGTGGCACGAGCCTGTAATCCCAGCTGCTATCTTGGGATCCTACTCAGGGAGGCTGAAGCAGGAGGATCACTTGAGCCCAGGAGTTCAAGTTCATCTTGGGTAACATAGTGGAACTTCAAAAAAAAAAAAAAAGAAAGAAAGAAAGAAAGAAAGCTCTTTCCTCACAGCAGTTTCTGACAGATGAGCTGTCCCCATCCCAAAAGCAGACACTCTGATGAGCAGTCATTAGTGTAAAATAGGATAGGAAGACCACTCCCTCTGACCATCCATCTACCTAATCTCACCTCTCTTCCCTGTGCAAAGCCCACGTTACAGAGACAGGGCAGACCCAGCCCTGGCCTGGCGCTCCCAAGCTTACTGTTCGTATATGCTGCTTCATCTGTCTAGGGATGTCAAAACTCAGAAGAAACTTTGAAGTTCTGTAAACGGTCAATTCTACAGTGCAATGACCCCAACAGCCACTAGGTGGAGTCTGCTCCTTTTACGCTGGCAAGGTAGACCAGCCCCCAGAGCTTACTGTTTGATTTAATGGGAAGAGAACAGGGAGACTTCACGAGCCTCTGTATTTGCTATTTCAGTTAACTCTCAAGACAACTGGAAAAGACTTGATTTCACAGGATAAAATCTGGGACAATGTTTTGCAGAGCTTACACAACCAAGAAGTATTCTTGGAGAGAGATTTGATCTTAGCATATCTGCTCATTCCTGAGGCCGATTTGCCCTTCCCTCAGGACATTTGCCTCAGGAGGCCCTCTCTGTTTGAGGGCTGTAACTTAGTCACCTGCCTAGGAGTACACCTGATGTCAGGCCTGCTCCACACCCCTTTTCCTTTTATCCTTTGGGTGACAAACCTGCTCCATTCTCAGACCCTGTGGTTCAGAGGGACTGACCCTGCTCCCTGATTCCAGGAGTGAGCCTGTGACCCCACTGAGCAGTCAGTCATAGTCTTCAGCTGTTAGTGTCCAGCACATAAGGAGAGCCTGCTTCAGAACTAAGTCAACACAGAGGAGGCCGGGCATGGTGGCTCACACCTGTAATCCCAGCACTTTGGGAGGCCAAGGGGGCAGATCACTTGAAGCCAGGAATTCAAGACCAGCCTGGCCAACATGGTGAAACCCCATCTCTACTAAAAATACAAAAATCAGGCATGGTGGTGCACGTCTGTAATCCCAGCTACTCAGGAGGCTGAGGCAGGAGAATCATTGCCAGGAGAGAATCACTGAAGCCAGGAGGTGGAGATTACCACTGCACTCCAGATGAGGAGAGATTCATTTCTGATGAGAACCTGGATCCAACTCTGCCTGAAGCTAATATCCCTCAGGACTTTTTTTTTTTTTTTAGGCAGAGTCTGGCTCTGTTGCTCAGGCTGGAGTGCAGTGGTGTGTATATTAACATAGCCCTTAATATGCTGTGTTATGATGATCTAGTTCCCTGTCTCTTCTTTTAGACTAGAAGCTGTTTGAGGGCAGGAATTGGGTCTTATGATACTGTGTCCCTGGTCCCTAGCATAGGACTGTGGTTATGTTTTAATACGTTTATTAACAAATGAATAAAAATGGGTATGGTCTGATAGGGACCATTGCTGGGATTTCACAGCAAAGACATTTGTTTTGTTTGTTTGTTTTTTGAAACAGAGTCTCATTCTGTTGCACAGGCTGGAGTGAAGTGGTGCAAACACAGCTCATTGCAGCCTCAACCTCCCTGGCTCAAGCCGTCCTCCCACCTCAGCCTCCCAGAGTGCCGGGATTGCAGACGTGAGCCACCACACCTGGCCCAAAAGACTTACTGAGGGAGATGATCCTCTAGTGTCATGAAGGTCAAAGGAGCCAGGTTGCTGGGGTGGGAAGAGGGTTAGTGAAAGGAACTAGAAGTAGGTGACTTGTGGAGCACAGCTGATTGTTTCAACAATGGCCTCCCATGAATAATCTTTGCCTCCCTGTACCTGTATCCTTTTGCAATGTGACTTTATCATTGCTCCCATCAAGATGGGGGGGGGGTGCCTGCTGAAAGCAGTGGCTCACACCTGTAATCCCAGCACTTTGGGAGGCTAAGGCAGGTGGATCACGAGGTCAGGAGTTCAAGACCAGCCTGGCCAAGATGGTGAAACCTTGTCTCTACTAAAAACACAAAAATTAGCCAGGCATGGTGGCAGACACCTGTAATTCCAGATACTCAGGAGGCTGAGGCAGGGAATTGCTTGAACCCAGGAGGCAGAGGTTGCAGTGAGCTGAGATCGTGTCACTACACTCCAGCCTGGGCCACAGAGTAAGACTCCATTTCAAAAAAAAAAAAAAAAAAAATTGGGGGCGGTCCATTTCCAGTCTCTTGAATCTGAACTGGCCTTGTGAGTTGCTTTGATCAGAGAATTCCGTGATGTGACTCCATGACTTCCAAGGTTAGGACTTAGGTGCCCATGTAGCTTCTGTTCCTGACACTGTGAAAGGAAGTTTGGGCTAAACCGTGTGGCGACCACAGACCAGGTGGAGAGAGAGGCCAACAGCCAGCTCCATACACGCGAGGGAGGACATCCTAGACCCTCTAGCATAACCAAGCCACAGCATAAGCAGAACTGCCAAGCTGAGCCCAGCTAATCACAGAATTGTGAGAAATAATACACTGTTTTAAATCATTAAGTTTGGGAACAGTTTATGCAGTAAAGACTCAAGGAATCACTGGGTATAATAATCAGAAGCTTCCTAGTGTCTATTTACCCTTCTTCCTATAATAAATTTTTCTTTGAAGAACCCCACCCTCAGCTTGTGTAGTCTAGGTGGGAAAGACCTCTACCCTCCTGGCTTTTGCCAGAACAATTGAGAAGTTGCTAAGCGGGAATGTCGTGAGCCCAGAGCTGTTAGTGACCTTCTTTGTCACTTCTTGGGGAGCACCTGCCATAGAGAAGACAAAAGAGAAAATGAGTTTTTTTGTTTTTGTTTTTGTTTTTTTTTTTTTTTTGAGAGTCTCACTCCATCACCAGACGCCAGGCTGGAGTGCAGTGACGGGACCTCGGCTCACTGCAACCTCCGCCGCCCAGGTTCAAGCAATTCTCCTGCCTCAGTCTCCCAAGTAGCTGGGACTACAGGCGCGCGCCACCACGCCCAGCTAATTTTTTTGTATTTTTAGTAGAGACGGGGTTTCACC
>PVKV010042948.1:0-10379 GCA_004027835.1 Alouatta palliata | reverse complement strand
TGGGGAGGGATAACATGGGGAGAAATGACAGATATAGTATGCACCTAAAGTAAAATAAATAAATTATTTTTTAAAAAATCTGGAGACAACAGATGCTGGACAGGATGTGGAGAAATGGGAACACTTTTACACTGTTGGTGGGAGTGTAAATTAGTTCAACCATTGTGGAAGACAGTGTGGTGATTCCTCAAGGACCTAGAAACAGAAATTCCATTTGACCCAGTAATCCCATTACTGGGTATATATCCAAAGGATTATAAATCGTTCTATTATAAGGACACATGTACATGAATGTTCACTGCAGCACTGTTTACAACAGCAAAGACTTGGAACCAACCCAAATGCCCATCGATGATAGACTGGACAGGGAAAATGTGGCACATATACATCATAGAATACTATGCAGCCATAAAAAATGATGAGTTTGTGTCCTTGCAGGGACATGGACGAACCTGGAAACCATCGTTCTCAGCAAACTGACAGAAGAACAGAAAATCAACACTGCATATTCTCACTCACAGGCGAGTGTTGAACAATGAGAACACATGGGCACAGGTAGGGGAGCATCACACACTGGGAACTAGGGGAAGGACAGCGAGGGGTGGGGAGTTGGGGAGGGATAACATGGGGAGAAATGCCAGATATAGGTGATGGGGAGGAAGGCAGCAAACCACATTGCCATGTATGTACCCATGCAACAATCTTACATGTTCTTCACATATACCCTAAAACACAATAAAAAAAAAAAATATATATATATATATATATAAAACTTTTACCATCAAATAAACAGAAAATAACAAGTGTTGGTAAGGATGTAGAGAAACTGGAATCCTTGTGCAATGTTGGTGGGAATGTAAAATGCTATGGCTACTATGGAAAACAGCTTGGTAATTCCTCAGAAAATTAAAAATATAATTACTATGATCCAGCAATTCCAATTCTGGGTATATACCCAAAATAACTGAAAGCAGAGTCTTGAAGAGCTATTTGTGCATTCATGTTCATAGCAGTAGAATTCATAACAACCAAGAGGTCAGAAGTAACCCAAGTATCCACTGATGGATGAATTAACACAATGTGATGTAAACATAAAACAGAATATTTTTCAGTCTTAAAAAGAAAGGAAATTGCCTGTAATCCCAGCACTTTAGGAGGCTGAGGCAGGCGAATCAAGAGGTCAGGAGAGCAAGACCATCCTGGCCACTATGGTGAAACCCCATCTCTACTAAAAATACAAAAATTAGCTGGGCATGGTGGCACACGCCTGCAGTTACAGCTACTTGGGAGACTGAGGCAGGAGAATCCCCTAAACCCGGGAGGTGGAGGCTGCAGTGAGCCAAGATAGTGTCACTGCACTCCAGCCTGGCAAAAGAATGAGACTCCATCTCAAAAAAAAGAAAGGAAATTCTGACACATGCTACAACACAGATGAACCTTGAAGACATCATGCTAAGTAACATAAATCAGTTACAAAAATACAAATACTATATGGCTCCACTTATATGCACTATCTAGAGCAGTCCGATTAATAGAAATAGAAACCAGAATGGTTGCTGCCAGGGACTGGGGGCAGGAGGAAACTGGAAGTTGCTATTTAATGAATATAGAGTTTCAGTTAGCAAGATGAAAAAGTTCTGGGGATTGATTATACAACAATGTGAATATATGTAACAATACTGAATTGTACACTTGAATGGTTAAGACGGTAAATTTTATGTTATGTGTTTTTGCCACAATAATATTAATAAATAAAAAATCATCAAGGTTGTAGTGTAGAGGCTAGACTAGAAAATTACTAGTATAAGGTAAATGCCAGTTTAAGCACAAGGAACCCTATTAAAATATTCTTGCAACAGTCCAGAGAGGACCTGCATTGAGAGACACCATACAGTGGGAACAGAAAAAAGGAAAAAGGAGGAATTATTAAGAGATCTTAAGGACTTAGATGTAAAGAAATAAAAGTAGCTCTGTTATTCTCCACCCAAAGCCCTGACATCATTCTTATAATTAACTATTCAATAAATATTTATTGAGTACTGAGTACTGATGATATTCTGGTTATCAAGAAAGAAGATTCCTGTCTTCACAATCCTGTAGTCCAATGACAGTCAGAACTTTGAAAATCTATGGCTGGGCACGGTGGTTCATGCCTGTAATCCTAGCACTTTGAGAGGCTGAGGCAGGCTGATCACCTGAGGTCAGGAGTTCCAGACCAGCCTGACCAACATGGTAAAACCCCATCACTATCAACAATACAAAATTTGGCCAGGCATGGTGGCACACGCCTGTAGTCCCAGCTACTCAGGAGGCTGAGGCAGGAGGATGGCTTGAACCCAGGAGGTGCAGGATGCAGTGAGCTGAGACCGCGCCACTGCACTCTAGCCTGGGCAATAGACTGAGACACTCCATCTCAAAAAAAAAAAAAAAAAAAAAATCTATACACAGGCTGGGCATAGTGGCTGACACCTGTCATTCCAGCAGTTGTAAGGCCAAGGCAGGTGAACCACTTGAGGTCCAGAGTTTGAGACCAGCCTGGCCAACGTGGTGAAATCCCGTCTCTACTAAAAGATACAAAAATTAGCTGGTGTGGTGGCGCAGGCTTGTAATCCCAGCTACTTGGGAGGCTGAGGCAGGAGAACTGCTTAAACCTGGGAAGTGGAGGTTGCAGTGAGCCGAAATCGTGCCACTGCAGTCCAGCCTGGGTGACAGAATGAGACTCCGTAACAAAAAAAAAAAAAGAAAAAGAAAAAAAAGAAAGAAAAAAATCTATACAAAAGTATTAATTACAACAGTAAAAACTTCATTAGTACAGGATGATTTTAGTCAACGTGGAAAATGCATTAAATAAACTAGTCTTTCATTTTCTTTACCATTATTTGGTCAATTACTCTCATGTCCAATTCTAGAATTAACTGGCACCCAATGCTGCTTTGATTCTAAAACCACAAATCAAGAAATCCAAATCTTTAACTACAACAGTTCTCTCTTAAGATCTCACTCAAACTGCTTTTTCTACCTCATTAGTAGACCACTTTACTTTCATCTTATCACTCCTTTTCTCTGACTTTACATCATAATAAAGATATTTTATAAAAACGTATTTTGGAACTAGGTTTTCCTCTAAAAGATATATTAGTTAGGACATTGGAAAGTTCACAAATAAAATTTAAAAGCAGGCCAGGTGCAGTACTTTAAGCCATTTAAGATAATATCAAAAAACATTAAAACTTAGGAATAATTTTTTTAAATATGTGCAAAACCTGTGCACTTAACACTGTTACTAAGAAAAACTAAGGAGAACTTAAAATAAATGGAAAGATACATAATGTTTATGGATTGGAAAACTTAACATTGTTAGGAAAGCAATGCTCTCAAAACTAATCTATAGATTCAATACAATCTCAACCAAAATCTCAGGAGGCAGTTCTGTACAAATTTACAATCTAATTCTAAAATGTATATGTCAATTTGAAGACTTAAGAGTAACCAAAACAATTTTCAAAACAAACAAGTCACAGAACTGTATACTACATGATTTCATGTATAAAGTTACAGTAATTAAGACAGTAACTGAGCTACAGTAACTAAGACATTGTGATATTAAATAGCTACATGTATCAATGAAATAAAGAAACCAGAAATTAACCCACACATATAAAAATTTATTTTCAAGAAAGTGCCAAGATAATCCAAATGAGAAGACCTTTTAAACAAATGATACTCAAACAACTGGATATCAATTTAGAAAAAATAAAAAAGGAACCCCAAACCTTTCCTTGCACCATACACAAAAATTAACTTGAAACAGACAATAGACTTAAACATAAAAACTAAACCAAAAAACGATGAGGAGAAAATTGTTGTAATCATTGGTAAGCAAAGATTTCTTAGAATACAAAAAATACACACCAAAAAGAAAAAAAAAAACTGAAAAATTGTATTTTATCAAAATTTATAATTTCTATCCTCAAAAGACATGATCAGGAAAATAAAAGGCAGATTCAGCCTGGGAAAAGATATTTACAATACATTTATGTGTATAAATATGACATTTATGTGACAAAATACTTCCATGTAAAATATTTAAACTCAAAAATAAACTCTAAAACTCAATAAAAAGGCAACCTTATTTTTCAAATGGACAAAAGACATGAACAGACACTTCACAAATGATGTACACATTAGCCAGGCACAGTGATGCATACTTGCAGTCCCAGCCTCTCAGGAGCCTGAGGCAGGAGAAACTGCTTGAGCCCAGGAGGTTGAATTAAGCCTAGGCAACACAGTGAGACCTCATCACAAGATATTTAATGTCAGTCAACAAGAAAATGTAAATTAAAGCCACAATTAAACAGCCCTACACACTTACTAGAATAGCTAACATTAAAATTACTAACAATACTAAGTGTTGGCAAGGATATGGAGGAAAACGAATTCTCCAATTTTGCAAGTGAGACTGTAAAATAGTATAATCACTCTGAAAAGCAGTTTGCTAGTTGCTTATAAACATACACTTACCATGTGATCTAGCAATTTTGCTTACAAGAGAAATGAAAACATATGTCTACAAAAAGACCTATAGAAGAATGATCATGGTAGCTTTATACAGAATAGCCAAAAACTGAGAAGAAGCTATTTGTCTATCAAAAGATGAATAATCTGTGGTAGATTCATAAATGGACTACCACCTTAGCAATAGAAATAAACAAAGCACTAACACATGAGACAAGATGAGCAAGTCTCAAAAGCATTGTGCTGTGCAAAGTAAGTCAAACACAAGAGTTTATATGGCATGTTTCCATTTATATAAAATTCTAGAATGGGCTAAATTAATCTATAGTGATAGAAAGCAGATTAGCTTGGGGTTGAGGTAAATGGAGGAAATAATGGACTGACAGCAAGATGGCTTGAAAGAAGCATTTTTGGCAATGTGCTAAATCTTGATTATAGTAGTAATTACTTGATGCTTACATCTATTAAAATTTTACAAACTCTACTCATAAATTGGTTGGATTTTACTGTGTGCAAAGTATACCTTAATAAAACTGATTTTTTACTTTTTTTTGCTGATGTCTGCAAAAAAGCAAAACTGGTATTTTTTAAAATGTAAAAAAAAAAAAAAAAGAAAGAAAGAAAAACAAAAGCCTGATAGAATTCGTTTTGGCTGTAACAGAAAACCCAAAATAAAGTCAGGACTGACGTATGTCTCTAAGACAATCAGGACCACAGCTTGCGGCATTCATAAATTCAACAAGTTTAGGCGATGGTCCAAAAGGCTGCTGTGGTTTCCAGACAGCAGGAAAAAAAACAAAAGGAGGATACATCTCTTCCCATTAATTTTCCTCTCAGAAATTGTTCATATTCTTGCTCTTACATCTCACTGGCCAGAACTAAGCCAGAGTCAGGCCGGGCACAGTGGCTCACGCCTATAATCCCAGCACTTTGGGAGGCCAAGGCAGGCGGTACATGACATCAGGAGTTCAAGACCAGCCTGACCAACATAGCGAAACCCAATCTCTTTAATTTAAAAAAAAAAAAGCCACAGAGCCATACCTAGCTACAAGAGAAGCTGGAAAATATATCTTTTTTTTTTTCTTTTTGAGACAGAATTTTGCTCTTGTTGCCCAGACTGGAGTGCAGTAACATGATCCTGACTCACTGCAACCTCCACCTCCCAGGTTCAAGCAATTCTCTTGCCTCAGCCTCCTCAATAGCTGGGATTACAGGCACCTGCCATCATGCCCAGCTAATTTTTTTTACTTTTAGTGAAGACGGAGTTTCATCATGTTGGGCAGACTGGTCTCAAATTCCTGACCTCAGGTGATCCACCCACCTCGGCCTCCCAAAGTAGAGGGATTACAGGCGTGAGCCACCACGTCAGACCAGGAAATGTATCTTTTATCCTCAAGTTAAATGTTGAAAATCTCCTAGGAATAAAGAGAGAATGTATGTGTGTGTGTGCACGTGTGTGTGTATGCATGTGTGTATATATATGTGTATGTACATACACACATGTCTATAAGAATACGTCTATGTGTGCACGTTTATATGAATCAATGAATTGATATGTGTTTCTTTTTAAAGAGTTCAAAAATCCAGATATAACTGAGCATGGTGGCTCATGCTTGTAATTCCAACATTTTGGGAGACCAAGGCAGGAAAATCACTTGAACCCATGAGTTTGAGACCAACTTGGGCAATACAGCAAAACCCCATCTCTGCTCTTTGGGAGGCCGAAGTGGGCTGATCACCTGAGGTCAGGCGTTCGAGACCAGCCTGACCAACATGGAAAAACCCATTTCTACTAAAAATACAAAATTAGAGGGGCGTGGTGACACATGTCTATAATCCCAGCTACTCAGGAGGCTGAGACAGGAGAATCGCTTGAATCCAGGAGGCGGAGGTTGCGGTGAGCTGAGATCGCACCATTGCACTCCAGCCTGGGCAACAAGAGTGAAACTCCATCTCAAAAAAAAAAAAAGTATATATATATATATATATACACACACACAAATTAGCTGGGCATGGTAGTGCACACCTGTATTCCCAGCTACTCAGGAGGCTGAAGTGGGATTGTTTAAGCCTAGAAGGCCAAGGCTACAGTGAGCTATGACTGTACCACTGTACTCCAGTCTGGCAACAGAGAGAGAGACCCCATCTCAAAAAAAAACAAAAAGAAAAGAAAAAGAAAAAGAACCTAGATTAGACTATAAAGCAACTACTTCTAGGTGGATATGTTAGTCTCCAAAACAACGGCCTCAATAGATCACATCTCTCAGTAGTCACACCCTTGTATTGTCTTCTCCTATGCTGAATCAAGTAAGAAGTCTGGATACACTGTTGGAAAGACTAGAGAGAGAGAAGGTACTTTCCCCAAGTTTCAGCTGAGCCAGCCCTCCAGCTGTCCCACCAAGGCACCAGCTATGTAACTAAGGCCATGGTGGACATGCTACATGCTAACTGCAGCTACACGAGGAAGTTTGAAGTAGGATCAGAAGAAACAGCTAAACTCCAGTCAACTTACAGTCATGAGAAAAATTACAAAGCCTGCTCTTTTAAGTCATCAAGTTTAAGGTGGTTTGTTACAAAGAAGTAGATAACTGAAACAGAGATGTTTTGATTTGGCAGAAAAAAAAAAACTGTAAAGTAATCTCATATAATCTGCATTACTGCTTAAAGTTAAAATAATTACACTTTGTCATTAAATACAATAAAGATGCTTCTCATTTTGTGTCTCTATAATTCTGACACAATTGACCACACATTTTTTCCTAAAACAACCTTCCTTTTGGTTTCCATGACACTTATTTACCTTCTACCTCCTTCTTGGCCACCTGTGCAGGATCTTCCTTCTCGAGACTGCCCCTCGGGGTTCTGTCCTAGGCTTTCTACTCATCTTGAACACTCTCCTGTCATATTCTTGTTCATTCTCAGAGCTTCAATAGCCATCCACATGCTGACGATTCTAAAATCTATAATCTCAGGCTATACATCTCTCAACAACAAATCTATTATTTCTAGCTGTCATCAGGATGCTTTTGCCTGGATGTCTCAGAAATACCTCAACTTAATTGTCCAAAACTGAAGTTACAATCTTCCCTATCACTCAGCCTCCAAATTCTGTTCATCTAGTTTTCTATCTCACAACCAGTACCACTATCTACCAACTACAAAACTAATAATCTCAATGAGTCACTCTCACCACACGTTTACAATCAATTACCAAATCAATTCCATTTTAAAAAACATCTTTCAAATTATGCCATTACTAAGCTTAAAAATCAGCATAATTTTACATAAACTAAGGCTTAGAGAAGAAAAAAAAAGCATAAAAGGAAAAGCCTTTACAATGACCTCCAAGTCTTCCTGTTAGTGCTCTGATGTTAGTCATCTCTTACTTCTCTCCCTTTTGTTCACTCTGTTCTAGCCATACTCACCTAAGAGCTGTTTTCATGAACATGGCAGGCATATTCCTGCCTTCAGGCCTTTGCACTGGCTGTTCCTTATGCTTGCACTGTTCTCACAGATATCTACATGGTCAACTTCCTAATCTCTTTCAAATCTTCTCAAAGGTCATCTTCTGAAAGAAGTCTACCTTGACCGCTCTATTTTAAATTACAACCTGTCTCCCAATTAGCACTTCTGATCCATGTTATCGCACTCCACATCTTCCCTTTACCTATAGCATTTACAGCTTTCTATTGTTTATCTTTTTTGTTGTGTTTTTGAGACAGGGTCTCACTCTGTCACCCAAGCTGGAGTACAGAGGCACAATCACAGTTCACTCACTGCAGCTTCAACTGCCCCAGACTTAGATGATCCTTCCACCTCAGCCTTGTGAGTAGCTGGGACCACAGGCCTGCACCACCATGCACAGCTAATTTTTCTATTTTTTGTAGAGACAGGGTTTTGCCATGCAGGCTGTTCTTGAATCCCTAGGCTCAAGTGAGCCACATCCACCTTAGCCTCCCAAAGTGCTGGGGTTACAGGTATGAACTACTATATTCAGCCTTTATTACCTATTTCTCTCTATTAGAATGCAAGTTCCATAAAAGCAAGATTTGTCTGTTTTGTTCTCTGATGTACCTACACACCCAGAATCATGTTCAGCTTATAGTAGGCACACATAAAAAATGCTTTTTTGACAAAAAGCTGGAAAAATTACAAATTAAATAAAATTATAACTATGAAACGAATAAAATGTTAATTCACATCAACGCAAAGTTAATTCGATGAGTGATAGTCTGTTGGAACTACATTGTTGGCTAGGCATGGTGGCTCACACCTGTAATCTCAGCACTTTGGGAAGTGAAGACAGAAGAACAGCTTGAGGCCAGGAGTCCAAGTCCATCCTGGGCAACAGAGCAAGACCCCATCTCTACAAAAACAAAAATAAAAAAATTAGCCAGGCATAGTGGCACACACCTTAGTTTCAGCTACTCAGCAAGCAGACGTGGGAGGATCACTTGAGCCTGGAAGCTTGAGGCTAAAGTGAGCCATGATCACACCACTGTACTCCAGCCTGGGCAACACAGCAAGATCCTGTCCCTTTAAAAAAAAAATTGAAAAAAACTAAATTGTCACTTGCAAAGTGCAGTACTGATGCCTCCATCTAGCATGTCTTTTGGTCAGTGAGATCCATCTAGGATCTTTTATAATTACATTAAGTGTTACTGTATGCTGTCTAGGCAATTCTAAGAACTGCTAACCGTATACAGACATTTGAACACTTTAATTCCAAAAACAGACAAGCAGCAGTATATTTATAAATAGATACATGTCTTTTTTTTTTTTTTTTTTTTTGAGACAGAGTCTCACTCTGCCGCCCAGGCTGGAATGCAGGGGCATCATCTCGGCTCATGGCAACCTCTCCCTCCCAGGTTCAGGCAATTCTCCTGCCTCAGTCTCCCAAGTAGCTGGGATTACAGGCATGCACCCCTTGACCCGGCTTATTTTTGTATTTTTAGTAGAGGTGGGGTTTCACCATGTTGGCTAGGCAGGTCTCAAACTCCTCACCTCAGATGATCCACCAGCCTCGGCCTCCCAAAGTGAGCCACCTTGCCCAGCCTATAAATAGAAAACTCTGTTTTAAAAAATGTTTAATAGCTTTGTTGGTGCTGCTTTTCGATGTACATATGGTACTATACCAATTTGGCACTTAAAAAAAATAAAATGTATTCAAATACAAACTGTAAAATCATGAATAATAGGAAAATACCTAACTCCACTGCAACCTACACCTCGCAGGTTCAAGCAATTCTCCTGCCTCAGCCTCGAAAGTAGCTAGGATTACAGTCACCTGCCACCATACCTAGCTAATTTGTTGTATTTTTAGTAGAGATGGAGTTTTGCCATGTTGGCCAGGCTGGTCTCAAAATCCTGATCTCAGATGATCCACCACACCCAGCCTAAATTCAGTTTTTTAAAAAGGAAGCTTTAAGGTAGAATGAAACATGAGTTGAAGAGAATGCCACCACGCCCAGCAAAAAGGTGAGGGCACATGTAGGAAGACATAAAGAAATGAAATAGGAAAAGATAAATGAAAGACTTTAAAAAAGGAACATTCCATTACTTTATAGAAATTAACTGGGCCCATCACAGTGGCTCACACCTGTAATCCCAGTACTTTGGGAGGCCAAGGCAGGCAGATCCCTTGAGGCCAGGAGTCTGGACTGGCCAACATGGTGAAACCCCATCTCTACCAAAAGTACAAAAATTAGCAGGTGCCTGTAATCACAGCTACCCGGGAGACTGAGGCAGAAGAATTGCTTGAACCTGGGAGGTGGAGGTTGCAGCGAGCCAAGCCAAGATCATACCACTGCACTCCAGCCTGAATGACAAAGAGAGACTGTCTCCAAAAAACAAAAAAAAGAAGA
>PVKV010042947.1:0-10371 GCA_004027835.1 Alouatta palliata | reverse complement strand
AAAAAAAAAAAAAAAAAAAAAAAAAAGAAGGTGCTATTGGAGAGAAGCAGCAGATTTTCCTGGGGATTCATTCAGTTTCTACAACAAGTCCTCCCCAAAAGTAAGACGCTGCAGTTCTGTCTTACAGCAAGCTGAAACCTTCCTTCTGCTGAGCCAGAAGAATAAGATGAGTGCCTGAATGCGTGATTGCAGGTCATGTCCTACAAGACCCATGAGCAAAGCTGGAAAAGGATAGGGAGACTGGAACAAACCTTTTCTTCCCTCTGATTCTTGGGTCCACTCTCAAAAAATGCAAATGAAGTCCCTGTCCTGCCCATATTACAGGGTTGTAAGAATCTAAAGATGGGCTGGGTGGGGTGGCTTACGCCTGTAATCCCAGCACTTTGGGAGGCCAAGGTGGGCGGATCACCTGAGGTTGGGAGTTCAAGACCAGCCTGTAATCCCAGCTACTTGGGAGGCTGAGGCAGGGGAATCGCTTGAACCCGGGAGGTGGAGGTTGTGGTGAGCCGAGATCATGCCATTGCACTCCAGCATGGGTAACAAGAGTGAAACTCCATCTCAAAAAAAAAAAAAAGGGAATCAAAAGATGAAACAAAGGCTACGACACATTTGCAAGTGGAATATGCACATCAAGAAAATATATTGCATTTTTGACAAAGCTAAATTTACCCCCATTTAAAGGACTGTCTTTTATGCTGAGATTAAGCCCCTGTAAGTGTCTTGTTCTACAGAATGCTCTTTATTAAACTGGAGAACAGATGTGTGTACGTGTGCGCGCGTGTGTACGTGTGTGTGTGTGTGTGTGTGTGTGTGTGTATACACAGGTGTTTTACTGTAGCTTGCTTGTGTTTTATAAAACCCTTGACTTGGGAAAATAAAATGTAATTTGTCAAGCCTTTATCAGTATAAAAAATGTGTGTGTGTGTGTGTGTGTGTGTGTGTGTGTGTGTGTTTTAACTTTACAGGTCCATGGTTTCAACACAATGGAAATCACTGTCTTAGGCATACAGAAGTGACATTTGGCCAGGTGTGATGGCTCATGCCTATAATCCCAGCACTTTGGGAAGCCGATGTAGGCAGATCACCTGGGGTTGGGAGTTCGAGACCAGCCTGACCTTTAGCAGAGAAGAATCCCATTTCTACTAAAAACACAAAATTAGCCAGGCATGGTGGCGCATGACTATTATCCCAGCTACTCAGGAGGCTGAGGCAGGAGAATCACTTGCACCCGGGAGCCAGAGGTTGCAGTGAGCCAAGATCGTGCCATTGCACTCCAGCCTGGGCAACAAGAGCGAAACTCCGTCTCAAAAAAAAAAAAAAAAAAAAAAAGAGAGAGAGAGAGAGAGAACTGACATTTACTGCGTGCCAGTTAATTCATTTCATATTCATGACAACCTTGTAAGAAAAGTATCTCTGATTCGAGGTATGCTGTTCCTCAAAGAATTGTGTATCTTGCCCAGTCCTTCACACTCAAGGTTAAAGATCCAAACACGAGTCCCTCTAATGCCAAACACCAGGGACTTTTTATGCATTTACTTTTCACGTTACTGCAGTGTTTGGTAGCTGCCTTTTCTTCTTGTAGTTACACACAGGTGTACTCAGGACAAATTTTTTGGTTTAGAATATAATCAGTAAAATTTCATTCATTTTTAAATTTGGCTTTCAACAATGTCAAGTCTGCGTGGCTCCAGAAAACATATTTGACCCAACTGGAAAGGGATTTGGTATCTATAACCCAATGCAACCAAAAGGGAGCTATTAAAAAATTCAACCCTTGGTCAGGTGCAGTGGCTCACACCTGTAATCCCAGCACTTTGAGAGGCTGAGGCGGGCAGATTGCCTGAGCTCAGGATTTCGAGACCAGCCTGGGCAACATGGTGAAACCCCGTCTCTGCTAAGATACAAAAAAATTAGCCAGGCGTGGTGGTGTGCACCTGTAGTCCCAGCTACTTGGGAGGCTGAGGCAGAAGAATCGCTTGAACCCGGGAGGCAGAGGTTGCAGTGAGCTGAGATTGCGCCACTGCACTCCAGCCTGGGCAACAGAGTGAGACTCCATCTCCAAAAAGAAAAAGAAAATTCAACCCTCATTCCATGGGCTTTTTACTTTATCTAGATCAGTAATTCTTAAGGAAATTTTCAGTGAATCCAAAAATGCCACTCCATAAAGTCAAGGGATTTTGTCTTGCTTTATTCACTGCTACACTTTCTCTACCTAGACCAAAATACTCAAAAGTATTTGATGAATGAGTGAATGAATGAATGAAAACAGTCTCATTTGAGTACCTGATAAAAGCTGTGAACTATCTTCCCAGAAAAAGATGTAACAGACACGTGCACAACAGTACACAGCATTTTCAGCTTCAACGACCCCCCAGCACCGCTTCAAGAGTACACACAGGCTTAGAGGCTTGGACTAGTTTCTCATGAAGAAATAGCTCCTGACATTTTCCGAGATGGAGTGGAGCAAAGCCCTTTGGCTCTGGGCTCTTTCTTTCATGTTAATGGGAAACTCGAGGGGTATAAGGCCTTCAACACTTTGGATACCCAACGCTTTACCCATTATCTCTGAATGCCTCTAGTCTTTCTGAGCCTGAGAGTACAAAAAGAAGAAGAACAGGCCAGGCGCGATGGCTCACACCTCTAATCCCAGCACTTTGAGAGGCCAAGGTGGGCAGATCATGAGATCAGGAGTTTGAGACCAGCCCGACCAACATGGCGAAACCCTGTCTCTACGAAAAATACAAAAATTAGCCGGGTGTGGTGGCACATGCCTGTAATCTCAGCTACTCAGGAGGCTGAAGCAGCAGAATCGCTTGAACCCGGGACGTGGAGGTTGCAGTGAGCTGAGATCACACCACTGCACTCCAGCCTGAGCAACAGAGCGAGACTCATTCTCAAAATAAATAAATAAATAAATAAAGGAATAACAGCCCTCACTCAATGAGGTTATATCGCCTGTCAGACACTATGTTTGATATCTTATATATAACTGATCTGACCTCATGGCAACTCTACCAGGTATGTATTATTACTCCTATTTTTCAGATAATAAAAATGAGGCCCAGAGAGGTTAAGTAACCTGCCCAAGGCCACACAGATAGGGAATGACTGAGTTAGGATCCAGATACTTGTCAGCCCAAATTCAAAGCTCTTTTTTTTTTTTCCCCCAGTGTGGCAGAATGTCTTATTGTTTATAAGCAGCCCAGCAATGTTTAAAGCCTATAACATCAAGTCTAAAACAAACCCTCGGTCCAGAGGTACCTCCTGACTTGGAGGTATCTCAAATAAACAAACCAAATAAATAACCAAAATAGCCAAGTAAGCAAATCAGCTGTTTAAGGGTGAAAAAATTTGGACTTTGAAGCCATCGTTCTTCCATTTTTTGGATTTCTAATATATTTTCACTGTGTTTTCCTTAAACGTCCTGTGGACAATGGGAGCCTGGTTTGGCTGTGCTCATGGGGCCATGGAAAGGGGACTGCCATCCTTCAGGAGCCTGGCCATGAAACAAGTGAAGTCCAGGTGACAAAACTTAACTCACTGTAGTTCTGGCTCTTGAGGGGCAGCCAGAATCCGAATTACATTGTTCAAAGTTATGCAGTAAACTCAGATCAAGTGGCCAAGCAGTTCCTATTCAGTAGTAAGTAGGATCCATGTAAGACTGAAAATTCTGAGTCTGGCAAAGGAGACAAGCTCTCTGTTGCAGCATCTGCGTTCTGAATCCTTGTCCCTCGAAAAGGAGGTGACAACTGTGAAGTAGGATGTTGTGGACTGAGGGAAGATGGCTGGGAATGAGATCACAGCATGGGGTGCGGTGGCTCACGCCTGTAATCTCAACACTTTGGGAGGCCGAGGTGGGTGGATCCCTGAGGTCAGGAGTTCAAGACCAGCCTGGCCAATATGGTGAAACCCCATCTCTACTAAAAATATAAAAATTAGCCGGGCGTGGTGGTGGGCGCCTGTAATGCCAGCTACTCGGGAGGCTGAGGCAGAAGAGTCACTTGAACCCGGGAGGCAGAGGTTGCAGTGAGCCGAGATTGTGCCACTACACTCTGGCCTGGACGACAGAGTGAGATTCCATCTCAAAAAAAAAAAAAGGAGGAAGCTCTTCCACAGACCCCTTTCAGTGGCTGGTAGTGCCTTCTGCTTAGATGACTCCCTTTCCCTTGGAGAACTAAGGTGCCCACGGCGTGGGTTTGATAAGACAAACAGAAAGCTGGTTAGCTGTACAGGAGTCTTCTGAGCTTTACATTTTAACTTGGAGAAGAAAAGAGACCCTTCCGACTTCCTGGTGCTGAGATCGCAGCATTGGATTCCAGCCTGGACAACAGAGTGAGACTCTGTCTCCAATAAATAAATAAATAAGATCACAGTTTCATTCTCAATTGAACACAATATTATGGCCAGTTTATATGATCTGGGTAGATGTGGGGAACTATGAAGTAACTTTGATTGGGTAAGCATGGAGTGTCATAGGTCTCCTGACCCCCCCAACCCTGTTACATACCACACACACACACATACACACACACACACACACACACACACACACTCACACACACAATATCAAGGGCAGCAAGACCACTCCTGTTATTGAGTTCAAGTTTCCCAAGGAGCCTCCTGCCATTTTCTGGTCTGGTTAAGAAGAGGTCAGGTTGTGGATTTGGGTTCTGGGCTCCAGGAACCCCAGTAAAGGCAGAGCTTGGGCAGACAGGGACAGATGGCTACTGGTGTTCATCAGATCACTAGAACTTCATATTGCATTGCACCACCCAGGGTGCACCATTGCTGCTGGCTTCCACTGACACTCGAGGCAAGAAAAGAAGACGATTAAACAAGGATGGCAAAGAAGCCTGAAAGACAAGTGCATTCCACCTAAGCACACTTGACAGTCAGACCGTGGAAATCCACAGCCATTTGTTTACACGGCTAGACAAAACAATGAACGCTTAAGAACACCAGACTCCAATATGCTTTGTGAAATGGGATCTCCTGGCAGCAATTCTTTCATTTAAGGGAAAAATTCACTAGAGACACAGAGCAAGTCCCAAAACAAGATTTGGGTTCAAACCTGCATTGACATGATTGCAGTCTTTAAAAAAATATATATTGTGAAAAACTTCAAACACACGAAAATAGACAAAGTAATGCCCTGAAGCACTGGGCTAACTCAGCGACCATCAACTTCCTACCAGTCTGGTTTCACTCACCCTGTTGTATTTTTATTGCAATTTTTAACCACTCGTTTCTTTATACCCTCAAAATGCATCCCAGTGGAGACATTCCAATGGAGGCAACCGACTCCTGTTTAAAATAGTCATAATTCTTTACAGTTTAAAGAGCAAGGAATTTGTGGACAACATACTCTACTCATTAAATCTAAAGAGAATGCAGGTTTAAATTATGCATAAACAGAGAAGAGAAGGACTTCTACCAGCATACCAAATAGCCTGAGATGATCTTTCTTTCAATCTGGAAATGCAGACTCCCTGGGATCTGTTGAATCAAGCTGTATTCCCCGAAGTACTGGGGTCTTTTATATTAGTTTCACTAGGGTAGTTTTGGTTTTTACTTGTAGCAGAGCTTGGTAAATGAGAGGCCACCTGAGAAGCAATTAAACTAAACCAGAAAATCTTTCCTGTTCATTTCATCTTGTCCTTAAATCGTTTACACATCAATTGAACTGGGAAGAGTTCATGATGGTTTATGATGATTACTTCAGTGGGGGTCAGTGCCTAATGAGCTGGGTACTTATCTGTGACCCTGACAAGATGGCAGTAAATGAACACATAAGAAGGCCGAAGGGACTTGTTCTCCAAGTTGCCCATGGAATCAAGGTAACAGAAGCCAATGGAGTTAGGTAAACTAAAACATAGAAGCTGATGAAGGTTGCTAGATGAAAACATCCAGGGTTTTTTGGTTAGAAAAACAAGGTATTTATTCCTAGTGCTTAGTAAGTTGCAAAATGCCTATCTCATCTACTCTTTCTTGGGGAGGGACACCATACTTTCTCTTCTTTCTTCATAAGATCTGGGAAACTTGTAGTTCCCATCCAATGAATTCCTCAAGGCAGATATCTTCATTTTTTATAGAATGTGCGTGTCAGCAGGGTTTAGGACACACACTATTCCAAAATATGCCACTTTGGCAATATTAAATATTTCAGTTGGAAGGAATTCGAGAAATTGTAGGTGCAGGAAGAACTTGTTGACCTTCCTCTGAAGCAGGTCATCAGACTCTCATGGGACAGGTGTCCTTTCTATACCAGGAGAAAAGAATCATTCTGTCTCTGAAGAAAGAAGGACACCAAAAGGAATTTCAACAGCAACAACAACAAAAAGCGAATAGCGAATAGTGAAATTAGCAAATCCTGGAGATAAGGAAAAACCAGATTTCCAGAGTTACCGCTCTTTAAGATTCAAATTCTGGTTTTCAAAACAAACAAATGACAAAGAAAATACAGAAGGCACATGCCTTGCTGAGATTACCTGCTGAATGATTGCAGGCTTTAAAATATATATATAAGTTGTAAACAAGTTCAAACACACTAGACACAATAATACCATGAAGCATGTTACCTTAGCGACCATCGACTTTCCGCTCATTTTGTTTCACCCATGTCACTGTTATTTTTTTTTTTAATTGCAATTTTAACTACTCTTTTCTTTATGCCCTCAAAATGCATCCCAATAGAGACATTCTAATGGAGGCAACGGATTCTTGTCTAAAGTAGCATAATTCTTTATAGTTTAAAGAGCAAAGAATTTGTGGACAATGTACTCTACTCATTAAATCTTAAAAAGAATGCAAGTTTAAATTATGCATAAACAGAGGAGAAAAGAGCCTCCACTACTCCATCTCTGAGACATCTGCACTTAGGGGTCTGAGCTTAGACCGCTTTCTGGAATCTTACTTTTTTCCACGACTCACTGTCCTTCATTAAACTTGGCATAAAAACACTCGGGTGTAATTGTTTCCTTGGGTCTTCATTTTCTTATGAAGGATCTTGTGTTATGCAATATTTACATTAAATACACCTTTATGCTTTCCTCTTATTAATCCATCTTTTGTTACAGCTAATAACTAGGAAGGATAGAAAGAAAAGACATTTTTCCTGCCCTACAGTGTCAATTTCAATCTACTGAAATGGTACTGATGTGGTTTGGCTCTGTGTCCCCACCCAAATCTTATCCTCTAGCTCCCATAACCCCGTGTTATGGGAGGGACCCAGTGGGAGATGACTGAATTATGGAGGCTATTCTCGTGATAGTGAATGGGTCTCATGAGATGTGATGATTTTAAAAACTGGAGTCACCCCGCACAAGCTCTCTCTGCCTGCTGCCATCCATGTAAGATGTGACTTGCTCCTCCTTGCCTTCCACCACGATTCTGAGGCCACCCCAGCCATGTAAAGCTGTAAATCCAATAAATCGCCTTCCTTTGTAAATTGCCCTGTCCCAGGTATGTCTTTATCAGTAGCCTGAAAACAGACTAATACAGGTATAATAAAATACTTATGTGTATCATCACAGAATCATAGTGAAAACTGCAAAACAAATCACAAAAAAAAAAAAGTAGTAAAAGTACATTTGCAAGGTAAACAGGTAAAATTATAGTGACATATTCTAGTGCATCATCAAAATGCTCAGTAATTGGCAAACTGGAATAAGTAATCTCTTTTTTCCCCATTCACTAGCTGTATTAGCCAGGTTTTTTAATGCAATAATGTTGCATAACCGACAACCAAATTGCAGTGGCTTACAGCAACAAATATTTACTTCAAGCTTGTGGGCTGAAGTTTGGCTGTGGTTTGAAGCATCTTAGTCGGGTTCTGCTGAGCTAGGTTGGATCCAGGTCTGTTTTTATTCCAAGATCCAATCTTAAGCGGTAACAACTGCCTGGGGCATACTCTTCTCATTATGAAGGGAAGAAGCTTAATAGGGCTGGTGGAAATTTGCTGACTTCTTCAACCCTCAGCTAGCAATTGGCACACCATCACTTCTCCTATTTCAATTATCAAGGCAAATGGCACGGTCAAATTCAAAGATGCTCAGAGATGTCTACTTGGCTGACTCTAGTGCAAGGAACTGATAAGTCATAGGAAAAGGAAATCCTCTCTTCTGAGGATGAGAGTTGGGAACACTCACTCAACCTTTCACAACCACCATGCAAAGAGCTAATTTCTGCCAACTCCCAACATGTGTGTCAATGTCTCAACACGACTTGCAATCGATTCTGCTGCCTGTAGCCAGTTCTGCAAGACAAAGAATGCTCTCAAGTTTTCAGCAGTCTTATCCCTTAAACTCTTAGGCATGGTTACCCACGATTCTAGGTACATACCATCAGTATAGAATGAGGCATAGAATTTTCCTCTTCTCGAACAAAATACCAATGATTGCTTTTATGACTCACGGAAAGGAGTAAGCCAGGTAGCAAGCACATTAAAGAAATTTTTAAAAAGCTCTGCTTAGGCTAAAATAAACTATTTGGAATGAAGACTAACCACCACTAAGTGCTTTAATAGAAAGAATGGCTTTATAATTGAAAACGCTGAAATAAAAGGTTTGGACTTCTTTCGTAGTTAATTTTCTTTTCTTTTCTTTTCTTTTGTTTGAATTATTTATTTATTTACTTATTTCAGATGGAGTCTTACTCTGTCACCCAGGCTGGAGTACAGTGGGGTGATCTTGGCTCACTGCAACCTCCACCTCCCGGGTGCAAGCAATTGTCCTGCCTCAGCCTCCTGAACTGCCTGGCTAACTATTTTTGTATTTTATTACAGATGGGGTTAAGCCATGTTGGTCAGGCTGGTCTCGAACTCCTGAGCTCGAATGATCCACCCACTTTGGCCTTCCAAAGTGCTGAGATTACAGGCATGAGGCACCACACCCAGCCCAGAAGTTTTCAAGATTAATAATTGTCTCTTTCTTTCTGGGATACTTGAGAGAAGCCGGAAAATTCTATTAGCTTGACACCCAAGGAAGCCATGTTACATGCATTGGTTCACTGCAACCTCCACCTCTTGGGTTCAAGCAATTCTTCTAACTCAGCCTCCAAAGTAGCTGGGACTCCAGGCATGCACCACCACACCTAATTTTTTTTTTTAATTTTTAGTAGAGACGGGGTTTCACCATGTTGGTCACATTGGTCTTGAACTTCTGACCTCAAATGACCTGCCCGCCTTGGCCTCTGAAAGTTCTGGGATTATAGGCATAAGCCACCGCTCCCGGTGCCAGATAATTTTCAAGATTAATAATTGTTTCTCTTGGCTGGGCGTGGTGGCTCACACCTGTAATCCCAGCAGTTTGGGAGGCCAAGGCCGGCAGATCACTTGAGGTCAGAAGTTTGAGACCAGCCTGGCCAACATGGTGAAACCCCATCTCTTCTAAAGATATAAAAAAATTAGCCAGGCATGGTGATGTGTGCCTGTAATCCCAGCGAGGCAGGAGAATCACTTGAACCCAGGAGGTGGAGGTTGCAGCGAGCCGAGATCTCGTCACTGCACTCCAGCCTGGGCGACAGAGTGAGACTACATCTCAAAAATAAATAAAGTAAAAAATTTACAAATACTTGTCTCTCTCTTTCTGTGATACTCAAGAGAAGCTTGAAAATTCTATGAGCTTGACATTCAAGGCAGCCATTGTATCTCATGTTGCATTCACTGATGCCCCATCAGAGAGAAGATACAGAAAAAGGACAATGGAGGTTGGCTGGCATGACATTCCATGTGCCTTCCCACTCACTCTGGGTGGTTTGCACCACCCCAGACAGGGCTCGAACACTCAGATGCTGGATACTCACAGGAATGGTGGGGCTGGCTGGGAGTCAGAAACAGAATTGCATAGGCAGGATGATTGGTGGCAGCTGACACCCTGACGTGCTGTCAGGGAGACTGTTCAGAGTGGTGAGGATGGAGAGCATGCTGGGGACAGCGGGCCCACCACTAATTAGCTCGAGCTAACTTTGCCAAGTGCAAACAGGGGCCTGCATGGCCTGATAAAATTTTTCAGAAGAAACTAGAAATCCAGACAAGAATCTCTTAGTTTTACAATACTGACAGGTTAATAAATTCAATTACAAAGAAGAGAAGGAAAAAGGAAGAAAGGAAAAGGAAGACGGAAGGAAGGGAGAAATTTAAAAAAAAAGAAAGGAGGGAGGGGAAGAAAGACGAAGAAAGCAAAAAGAAAGAAGGGAGGGAGGGAGGGAGGAAAGAAGGAAGCAAGGAAGGAAGGAAGGGAAGGGAGAGAGGGAGGGAGGAAGGTAGGAGGGGAGGAAGGAGGAAAGGAAAAAAGGGAAAGAGGGAGAAAGGAGGAAAGGGAGGAAGGAGGAAAGGAAGGAAGGAGGGAAGAGAGAGGAAGGAAGGAAGGAAGG
>PVKV010042946.1:0-10382 GCA_004027835.1 Alouatta palliata | reverse complement strand
TTTTTTTTTTTTTTTTTTTTTTTTTTTTTTTTTTTTTTTGAGGCAGTCTCACTTTGTCACCCAGGCTGGAGTGTGGTGGGGCAATCTCAGCTCACTGCAGCCTCTGCCTCCCAGGTTCAAGTGACTCTCCTGCCTCAGCCTCCTGAGTAGCTAGGATTACAGCCAAGTGCCACCACACCTGGCTAATTGTTCTATTTTTAGTAGAGACAGGGTTTCACCATATTGGCTAGCCGGGTCTCAAACTCCTGACCTCAAGTGAGCCACCCACCTCAGCCTCCCAAAATGCTGGGATTACAGGTGTGAGCCACTGCACCCAGCCACATAGTTTTTGTTCTATTTCATGTTTTTAAAAAATGAGTTTTGCAACTCTCTACATTGATTCTGTGACTAAACAGATCACAATATGAAGTTTGAGAAACATTGATTTAAAGCAGGTGTTAGCAAACTATGGCCAACAGCTGAAATCTGGCCAAATGACTATTGTTGTAAATAAAGTTTTATTGGAACACAGTCCTACCTAGTCATTTGCCTATAGTCTATGACTGCTTTCTTGATAGAATTAGAGTTGGGCAGTTTCAACAGAGACTGTCTGGTCCCCAGAACTAAAATATTTACTATCCACCTCTTTAAGAAAATGTTTGACAACCTGTGGTGTAGAGGATTCAATGTAATGTGTTCAATGTAAAGTCTTTAACACAATGCCTGAGGTATTAAGAGACTTTAAAAAAATGCCTTTAGTATTATTGAAGGCGGTGTTGCTGGTCTTATTACTCTAGCTAAAGCTAAGTAGCTGTGGGAGGAGTTTTCTCATCAAACAAAGATGATAACCAGGCTTAGCTCAAAAAACATAAAGCAGATAGAGGATAGTTAGAAAGGATGAATAAGACCTACTATTTGACAGTACAACAGGGAGACAATAGTCAATAACTTAATTGCACATTTTAAAATAACTAAAAGAGTATAACTGGATTGTTTGTAACACAAAGGATAAATGCTTGGGGCGATGGCTACCCCATTCTCCATGATGTGACTGTTGTGCATTGCATACCTGTATCAGAACATTCCATGTATCCCATAAATGTATACACCTGCTATGTACCCACAAAACTTAAAAATAAAGAGCCAGGCGCGGTGGCTCACGCCTGTAATCCCAGCACTTTGGGAGGCCGAGGCGGGTGGATCACGAGGTCAAGAGATCGAGACCATCCTGGTCGACATGGTGAAACCCCGTCTCTACTAAAAATACAAAAAATTAGCTGGGCATGGTGGAACGTGCCTGTAGTCCCAGCTACTCGGGAGGCTGAGGCAGGAGAATCGCTTGAACCCAGGAGGCGGAGGTTGCGGTGAGCCGAGATCGCGCCATTGCACTCCAGCCCGGGTAACAAGAGCGAAACTCCGTCTCAAAAAAAATAAATAAATAAAGAATCAGATAGAGGCAAAACAGAGACATTCGATGTCTTTTTTCCCAAGTTTGAGATAGGTGTATCAGACCGGCCAATTCCCCAAACTGGCATTATCAGCCTCCTCACTGCCAGGCAAACCAGCTGAAAAAGAGAGGTTAGAGCACATTGCAGCTTTTAAACCCCTTCTGATCCCTCCTCTGAAGGTGCCCTGCTCTTCTTCCTGTAATCATTAGAAAATAAATCTCTGATAAGCAAAGTAAATTAGATGCAGTGACATTCTGCTAATTGAGTCGGCTCCTCTGCTTGACTGGGCTGGGCTGTTAATTACCAGCTAATCTTATCAACATAAGATATTCTGACCGGCAGATCAAGACTTCTGGAGAGAGGGGCAGGGGCCCCAGTTTGCCCCCAAAGTCTCTCATTTGTCAAAGTGGATACCAAAACCTTCCGATCCTACCTGAAACTGTCTGAATGCTGAGGCAAGAGAGTTCAGAAGAAAGACAAGACTATCGCTCAAGAATCATGTAGGAGAAGCAGAGGGAAATGGCAAACCTCCAAATAAATGTTAAGGTAAAGTAAGAAAGGGCCAAGATTACAGATCATGCATTATTAAAGCTGCATTCTGACCTCTCTCCATCTCGATCAAATCTTATTTCAGCAAAGCACAGGGGCTTACAGAGAGATAAAAGACTTTAAAATATAAATCAAGTCCTATTTATTGCACCACCCTGAGCCAAGCATACCGGGTTCTGTCTGAATGTGTTGCCCAGAAAGACTGAATAGGTTGGCTTTCAGCTAGATGAATGTCCATGATTTGCTGACATCTGGCAAGGGGGGTGGTGTCCTGGAGCCAAACAAATCAAAGCCCCTCCTGGAAAACATCAGGTTCTGTGTGGGAATCTCTGCCCCCATTTCTTTTCAGAATTACCCTGATAACCATTTGTTAATCTTCCAAAGAGCCTAAATCAGTGTGTGGAAAGTTAGAGGGATAGAGTTTTTGATTACGTTTGCTGACAGCCTTCTCAAAGGCCCCTGCACAACAATTCCATGACAGGTCCCAGTTGTTCAAATTTCAGTTGTAAAGGAGGATGAGCCCATCAGATAGGCAAAAGGTAAATTAACGGATAGCACCCAGTATTGGCGAGGGTACAGGGAAACAGGCAGTCTCAATGGTTGTTGGTAGGAATGAAAATTGCTACAGCCTCTCTTCTGGAGGGTTTTAGAGGATGGGATGAAGCATTTGTGACCGAGCAGTAGTACTAAAATATAAAATGCACATACTTTTTGATTCAGCAATCCTACCTCTAGGATACTAGTAATGATAGCAAATTCTTATTTAATATTCCAAAATTAATTTATCAATTTTTACACTTGATAGACATTTAGGTTATTTCTGGGTTTGAGCTATTTTGAATAAAGTTTTCATGAGCATTCTTCAATACCATGATTTACCTAAGAGAATGGCTAAATTTTAAAAATTATTTATTTATTTACTGAGACGGAGTCTAACTTGGTCAACCAGGCTGCAGTGCAGTGGTGCAATCTTGCCTCACTGCAACCTTCACCTCTCAAGTTCAAGTGATTCTCCTGCCTTAGCCTCCTGAGTAGCTGAGACTACAGGTGCCCGCCATCATGCCCTGCTAATTTTGTATTTTTAGTACAGACGGGGTTTTACCATGTTGGTCAGGCTGATCAGGAGTTCAAAACCAGCCTAACCAACATGGTGAAACCTCGTCTGTACTAAAAAGTGATCCACCCACCTTGGCCTCCCAAAGTGCTGGGATTACAGGTGTGAGCCACCATGCCCGCCCTAGAATGGCTAAAACTAAAAAGACTGACAATAACAAATTTTAGTAAGAAAATAAAGCATCTGAAACTCTCTTTTATGGCTCTTGAAAGTGTAAATTGATACAACTAGTTTACAAAAAAGTTTAGAGTACCTTCTAAAGTTAATCTACATATCTATGACACAATGTGGCCCCTTCTGGGTATAACAGCAAATTCTTACACAGTGATCAGGCAACGGAGAGGCACTATTCCAGGCAGTTTACGCGTATCAGCTCCATCTTGAGCATCAACACTCTCACCACTACATTGTCCTTGCCTCTTGGGCTCTATTCTGAAAAACATACATATTATGCAATATGAGCACTTACTATGTGTTAGGCACAGTGGGAAGGAGTGGATTTTCCCACAAACATTTATAACTCTGTAAGGACTACCAATATCCTCATTTGACAGATGAGGAAGAGGAGTTCAGAGAGGATAATTAACTGGTCCAAGATAACACAGCAAGCAGCTGAGCTAGAACTGAAACCCAGACCACGGGATGGCAGAGACCAACCACTTACCAAAGTGCCACTAAGACGTGCACACAAAGTTGTCCATTGCTAAATGGCTTAGGATGCTGTCACACTGGAAGCTACCCGAAAAGCCATCAATGGGAGACTTTTGGGAGACAGTCTTACTGTGAAATGCTCTGTGGCTGTCATAAAGAACAATCTCAGTCTATATGTTCTGACATGACCTCCAAGATATAAGGTTAAAAGGAAAAGGCAAGTTTTATATATACTGTGGTTGCATTTTACTTTTTCTATTAAAGACATTTTTTTTTTTTTTTAGAACAGATTTAGGTTCACGGTCAAATTGAAGGGAAGATACAGACACATCTCATCTACTCTCTGCCCTGACATGTGCAGTCTCTCCCCATCATCCACTTTTCCTGCCAGAGTGGTACATATGTTAAATCAACGACACATGGACACATCATTGTTACCCAAAGTCCATAGCTTATGTTCTTGGTGTTGTATCTTCTGTGGGTTTGGGCAAGGGTATAATAATGTGTATCTGTCATTATAGTAGCATACAGAATAGTATCACTACCCAAAAAACCCTCTGTGTTCCTTCTATTCATCCCTCCCTCCCCCTAACTCTTGGAAACCACTGGTCTTTTCACTGTTACCATAGTTTTGCCTTTTTCAATATGTCATGTAGTTAGAATCATCCCATATGCAGCCTTTTGAGATTGGCTTCTTTTTCTCAGAAGTAAGCATTTAAGGTTCCCTCACGTCTTTTCATGGCTCAATGGCTCATTTCTTTTTAAAGCTGAATACTATTCCACTGTCTGGAGGTTCCACAGTTTATTTACCAAACTAAAAGGCATCTTGGTTGCTTCCAAGTTTTGGCAATACAGACAAAGCTGCTTTAGACATTTATGTGCAGGTTTTTGTGTGGCCCATTTACTTTTTAGAGTAGTGTGTTTTGTGTACACACATGTGTGTGTTTAAATTTCAAAAAGATCACACTATGAACTGTGTTGACCTCTGGAGAAAACCTCGAATCTAGTACAAAAGGAATGTGGAGAATAACTTACTTTTCATTCTTTATAGTTATGTGTCATTTTAATGTTTTTATGTTGAATATATATTCATGAAGTTATTTAAATAATTAAAGAGTTAAAAACTGGAAAACCTAAGATAAAATAAAGCTAAAGAACATATCATGCAAAGTCCACAGGGGTAAGCCTTATATTTTTCTTTTGCCTTTTTTTTTTTTTTTTTTTTTTTTGAGATAGAGTCTCACTCTGTCACCCAGGCTGGAGTGCAGTAGCACAATCTTGGCTAACTACAACCTCTGCCTCCTGAGTCCAAGCAATTCTCTTGCCTCAGCCTCCCAAATAGGTTGGATTACAGATGCCTGCCACCATGCCCCACTAAGTTTTGTATTTTCAGTAGAGATGGGGTTTCATCCTGTTGACCAGGCTGGTCTCGAACTCCTGACCTCAGGTGATCCACCTGCCTCAGCCTCCCAGAGTGCTGGGATTACAGACGTGAGCCACTGTGCCTGGCCCAGTCCTCATTTTTCTTTGTATTGGTGAATTGGCCTACGTACCAACATTTATGTGTAACCCCCAAATCAGTATTTCTGGCACTTTCACAGTTATTCACAGACACACATATGCACAGAGCACAAAAAGGTTGAATTACTCAAGGCACACTTCTCAGCCTCTCGAAAAGGCAACATCCCATCTGCTTGTTTTAGCTCGCACATGGTAAACAAGTATTTTTTTGGGGGGGGATGTGGGGACAGAGTTTCACTTTTGTCATCCAGGCTGCAGTGCAGTGACGTGATCTCAGCTCACTGCAACCTCCACCTCCCTGGTTCAAGTGATTCTCCTGCCTCAGCCTCCCAAGTAGCTGGGATTACAGGTGGCCACCACCATGCCTGGCTAATTTTTGTATTTTTAGTACAGACAGGGTTTCACCATGTTGGCCAGCCTGGTCTCGAAGTCCTGATCTCAGGTGACCCACCCGCCTCAGCCTCCTAAAGTGCTGGGATTACAGGTATGAGCTACCACGCCTGGCCACAAGTGTCCTTTTTATGGGGTATACTTAGTGACGCATTTTTGTGCTTTCTTTCTCTTTTTGGTACCTTCATTGTTAAAAGTGATACTCTTCCCCAAGCCCCCAAGCATAGTGCAGAAGTGCTCCCTGACGTCCCTTAATGCAAAAAGGCTGTAAGATGCCTTTTAGAGAAAATACGTATGTTAGATAAGCTTTGTTCAGGCATGAATTATATTGCTGTTGGCTCTGAGTTCAATGATAAAGAATCAAAAACATGTATACATTAAGAAAGATGTCTCTAAACAGAAACACACATAAAACAAGCTTATGTATTGATTGGTTGAAAAAATGTTGAAACCAGAGGCTCCCAGGAACCTAACCTTGTATTTCTTCTAAGAGCTGGGTTTTGGTATTTGCTATTTCAGTGTTCATTGTGGCTTTATAGAATATAACTACCATGAATAACAAAACCTGACTGTGCTTTGCCCAACTGGTGGGCAATAAACTGCCCATAATCATGGTGATGTTTATAATAATCATAATCATATAAACCAGGGATCAGCGAACCATGACTTCTGGGCCACTTCTTGTTTTTGTCAATAAAGTTTTATTGAAACATACACATGCCTGTTTGTTTACCTTCTGCCTGTGGCTGCTTTCATCCTAAAACCATAGATTTGAATAGCTGCAACAGGAATCATATGGGCCTCAAAGCTTAAAATATTTCTATCTGGCCCTTTTTAGAAAAATATTGCTAGTCTCTGAATTATAAACACTCACCATTTACCCAGCATTTGTTATGCCAGGTGCAATGCAGTCCACTACACATGTTGCTACGCTGAGTAATAACTACCTCTAAGTATGTATCAAGCACTTATGTGTGATGTCGTATTTAATACTCATTTCTGCAACCCTGAAAGGCACCTTTCCATCCCCATTTTATGCATGAGGAAACTGAGCCTCAGAAAGTTGAGTTACCTGTTCACACTCACACGAACCAGAGAACCAGAGCCAAGTCTGGCTTGTTCCAAAGCTCATGCACTTATCCTGTGGAAGAAACACAGAGAAGGCAGGTGCATGTAAACAAACAACATTTTTTTAAATGAAAGGCTATGGCCTTATGTCTTAGAGATTGAAATAGAGCCTGAATGAAGACAAGAAGAGAGAGAAAAAGAAAGACCAGGGCTTGATGTGTATAGTGATAAACCCTCTCACCCCATGGAAAAATGGACACCAACCAAAAAGTGAGAGAGTTTAGTGCTCATGTAAAGGAGTGTCCATTTCAGCTAGAGGAAGGTCAGACGCTGTCCTGGCTCCACCCATAGCCCCTCACCACTTTCTCTCATCATGCAGGTGGCCAGCTTCTGACTGTCAGCATGCAGACCCTCCCACCAAGGGCTTTCCAAGTATGTTTAGCCTGTGCACGCACGGGGGACTGATGCCCGTGTAACAGCCTCCAGCCAATGATGGCAGGGATTGGAACATCAGTACCCCAGCTTTCTCATACTTCTGGTGGCCTGACCCTGAGGCATGTCTCTAAGTGGCTCCTAGAGGTTCCCAGTGGGTCCAAGCCCTGGTTATCCACAGGAGTAACCAGCTTAGCAACACACCCTGTCCTGGCTGCTATACTTCCTTGTGTCACCCTCACTGTACCACTCCGTTACTGGTACTTCTTGGGATCCCTTCCCACATAACCTACTTGTACACTAATCCTTGTCTCAGGTTCTGCTTCTGGGGAAGCAGTCTCCAATCCAGTAGCTATCAGTCATGAGTGGCAGTGTAATCTATGGAGGTATTTATTACAGTTCTGTTCACATTCTAATGAACAAGTTGGCCTCGTTAAGACAAATGTAGAACATTACTTTAATCTTCCTTTTCATCCTTCTTTAAGCCTCTTGTCATGTTCAGTTCACATACTGCCATATACAACAACGTGAAGAGGGTAGCAGAGTAGAAAATTGAAAGAATCCATGTCCAACACAGACCTACTTACCACCAGATTTCTTGTTCTTTATCCAGTGTTACTTGAGTCTTTTACTTGCCACCAAATGTACCCCTTTTACTGGCCACCAAATCTAGGGGGGTACATTTGGTGGCAAGTAAAAGACTCAAGTATCACTAGATAAAGAATAAGAAATCTGGTGGTAAGTGAGTCCGTCTTAAACACCACCTTTAAGATGCTTTATAAAATCAGCAGACAATGCCTCAGTGGCATTTCTGCCAAAAACGCATAACTTGTATAAAGGCTGAAGAAACAGCAGAAAAATCCAAATTCAGAATAATTCAACAAATTAACTGGCTTGTGCTCTTCAAAAATGCCAAGGTCAAGAAACACAAAGAAAGAATGAAGAACTATTTCAGAGTAACAAATTAAAGAGACAAAACACGTAAATAGCATTTGTGATCGTGGATTGGATCCTGGGCTGGACTGGAAGAGAAAAAGAGGTTGACACTTGATGAAGTTTGAAAATAGACCATGGAATAGATAATAGTAATATGTCAATGTTACATTCCCTGACTTTGAGAACTGAACTGTGGTTATATAAAAGGATAACCTTGTTCTGAGGAAATACACACTGAAGTATCCAGAAGTACATACATACAAAGGCACTTTCAAATACTTCAGAAATATACCCACACATACAAACAGCGAGAGAGAAAGAGAAAGGGGGCAAGGGCTAGGAATTGATAGAGTGAATGGAGAAATGTCAACCATGGTTGAATCTGCACAAAGGCTATAATCAAAGTTCTTTATATTATTCTTACAACTGTTCTGTAATTTTGAGATTATATCAAAATTTAAAGTAACCAAAATATTAGGCACCATACGTACTTATATTTGTTAGGTAAAATCTCACCTTACTTCTGGTCTTTCTCCCTCACTTAGACTACCAGCAGGAACGTAGAAAAGAGCAAAACAGTAAAAACCAGATTAAGGAGGTAGAGGAAAGATGGACTGAGGAGAACTTGTCAGGTGAGAATATACAAATGCTTTTCCTTGGTCTTATAGTCCTCTTCCCAAAAATGATGTAACTTTAAAGGAGTCACCCCAGAGAGTTCAAATATTATCAAATTAAAAAAAATAATTAGTTGAGTGTATATCTGATGTTGAGTACTGTTCTGCTTCTTGTATATTCATGCATTTAACTCATTTCATCAATCAGCATATAATTCTTAGTTATTAGAGAGATATGTAGAATGTAATTAATCATTTAATGTATATTAATATACATCAATCTATTAGTGACATGTAATCATTTATTATGCATTAATAAAAGTTAATGTCTTATACCTCATAATATTTAATCATTTAATTCCCAAAATTGAAGCCTCAGGGTTTGGTTTATTTGTTGTTTAAGTTTTGTGAAAGCCAACAGTTGATGGAAATGAAAGCTAACATTTAATGAACGCTTAGCATGTGCCAGGACTAGCTCCAAGCATTTGGCATGCACTCTTTCATGATTAGATTAATACTTCCAGCAGCCCAGGAAATCCATACCATCATTAGCTCCCATTGCACACTTGAAGAAGTTGAGAAATTTGTTCAGTTTCACGGAGAAGCTGTGCAACAGAACTGGATTCAAAGCCAGGTTGTTGTGGTTTAGAACCAGCAAAGGGCTGATTTTGAAAATGGCATTCAACTATGAAAGGGACGAGCAGGCTGAGGGTTAATCCAAGCCGGTGTGGTTACCTGCAAGACCCAGCTCTCATTTTGTACTCTTTTTTTTTTTTTTTTTTTTGTACCTTAGGTAAGCAATACTACATACCCAAAAAGAACCTAAAATATTTCCCAGAGAGCAAAACAACTACCTTTTCCTCAAAATCCACCACAAATGACAAAGTAATTCCCATGAGACTAACACAGGGTCACTGTCCACAGGTCGTTGTAAGAAATGGAGAACCAAATGAGAAGAATAGAATGAGAACAAGTAAAAGTAGACCTCATTCTTGTAAGCTTCATTCTGGAAGCTTCCCCAGTTCAGAATCCCAAATTACAAGCCCACACGCCTGACTATCAGCAACTCCAAAGAGCAGCTTATTTAAATTCTCCTGTGCTTGGCTTGCTACTCTCGTGTTATATGTATTTAAATCAGCTTCAAAAACACCTTAATCTTTATGATTTGTAGGAACTTCCCAGGGTTTACAGAAAGTGGCATCAAACGTTCTATGTGTTGAATGAGCGTCTACATTGATGGAGTCTTAGCAAACCCCACGGGTTCCCAAGGCCTTTGGATAAAATGTGGCTAAAGATTAAAGCATAGGTTTGTGAACAACGTCTTTCACAAAAGGGCCTCAAAAACACTGTAGTAATGCTGGGAAAGCACAGTGCGTATGTTTAGAATGGATCTTTCATTTCAAGGTAGCATTTTGTTTTCTTTCCACTCCGCTGGAATTCACTTTTATTATGTATCCTTTAGCTTCGAGCTTGCAAAGGACTTTCTTATCACATCCTACGTCATACTTTCCCCCTTCCTCTCCACTGCTCTCTCTTCTCCTTCTCCCTCTGTTACCTCCCCTGACTCTATCACCAATTTTTTTTTTTAAAAAAAGAACTATCGAACCTCAAAGAGATTTCCATCCCAGGAAACTTTCCGCCCTTTCTGATATTGAGGATAAAATGAACTACATGTGATAA
>PVKV010042945.1:0-10381 GCA_004027835.1 Alouatta palliata | reverse complement strand
AAGGAAGGCACTCGAGACCAGATGAGTAGGATGAAAGGAGAACTGGGTTAAAAGATAACCCAAGATGGATGGCCTTCACTAGAAACAATGAGGTAGCATAGACATGTTTACGAGCACTCTGTATAAGCATTGAGAGCACAGATGGTGATTGTTACTTTGTAGTTCCTGAAAGGTTAGAGCACATGATGTTTCCCTTGATTGCAACACTGAGGTAAAAGAATGCCCAGAAAAGGTATAAATACTGAACTGCTAAAATAAAGTTGTTGCTGGAACAAAAATTCTTCAACCCTCCTGACCTTGTTTTCTGTCTCCCTTTATTTCTTGCGCACCCTCCACTCAGGTTGGAACCCTCTTGCTGGCAAGAGTGCCCGCCAGACCAGACCAGCCTGGCCAACTTGGTGAAACCCTGTTTCTACTAAAAATACAAAAATTAGCTGGGTATGATGGCAGTGTGCCTGTACTCCCAGCTACTCAGAAGGCTGAGGCAGGAGAATCATTTGAACCCGGGAGGGGGAGGTTGCAGTGAGCCCAGATTGTGCCACTGCACTCCATCCTGGGTGACAGAGTGAGACTCTCTCTCAGAAAAAAAAAAAGAAAGAAAGAAACAAAGAAAGATAACAGAAAAGGCCAGTAAGTGCATAAGATACGACTTTTACAGTGTAGCAATATCAGTGAAGCTCGGGTTCTAGAGAAAGCTGCTGGTTCAATTCCAGGCTCTGCCACTTATGTGCTAAGTGACCTTCCACAGGTTACCCTGCTGCACCTTACCTACAGAATGGTGGTAATACACCTACCTCTTAGGATTGTTGTGAGGATTCAAGGAGATAAAGAATGAAAGAGTGTTTGTTTTGCACAGGGCCTGGAATATAACAAGCCCTCAACAGAGGTATTTTCGCATATTATTAACTAACAATAACAATAAATGTGTGAACTAGCATCCCCTCCAGGGTTCCACTGTATACAAAACAAGTGAAAGAGCTTGAGGTTAGATCACCAAGCGGGACCATGCGGGAAGAGCTGCGGAAGGTGAGGAAATGTCCCTAACCACATGGGTGCTGGCAGGGACGTGAGACACACAGAGAAGGAACAAAGGGGACAACAATCTTCTCTCTGTCACTAACAACAAATAAGAGAAACAAATCTAATATAAATGTAAAATAAATTTTCACTTAGGAAAGGAGAAGGGAGTGAAAAAATGTTAAATCTAAACTTTACGTTTTAAAGTTGCTGAAGTGGTCTTAAAAATCCTAAAATAAAGAAACCGTATTCATCATTTAATTCGCATTGGGCTCACAGAGGCTTATTGGAGCTGGAAGCCAAATTCTCAAAATTACCCGAAAGAGGCCGGGCGCGGTGGCTCACACCTGTAATCCCAGCACTTTGGGAGGCCGAGGCGGGTGGATCACGAGGTCAAGAGATCGAGACCATCCTGGTCAACGTGGTGAAACCCCGTCTCTACTAAAAAATACAAAAATTAGCTGGGCGTGGTGGCGCGTGCCTGTAGTCCCAGCTACTCGGGAGGCTGAGGCAGGAGAATTGCTTGAACCCAGGAGGCGGAGGTTGCGGTGAGCCGAGATCACGCCATTGCACTCCAGCCTGGGCAACAAGGGCGAAACTCCGTCTCAAAAAAAAAAAAAAAAAAAAAAAAAAAATTACCCGAAAGACAGCAAATATATAACGCACGCTCTATGAATTTTGTTTCACTGAAGGCTGTAAAAGAGATAAGACTAAAAAAAAAGTGACACACTGTTGATACAACTGTGGGACTTCTGAAAGTCCAAAACATTTGGAAATAAATTTTTATTAAAACTGTCTGCATATGCTGTATGAAAGGAGAGAAAGGTTAGCCCTTGACAAGGATGGAAGGGGCCCTTGGGCCTGACAACACACGTAAGGTTAAGGCATTGCCACCTACTTCGTGGCATCTAACCATGATTTTTGACTCTTATTAGGGGAGTAAGAAAGTGAATCTATAACCAACATTAAAATTACTTTGCATTTATCAAAATAATTCTATGATTTGCCTTTCACTATTCGCAGAATTGTAAGTTCTAGTGTTTTTTGTTTTGTTTTGAGACAGGGTCTCACTCTGTTGCCCAGGCTGGAGTGCAGCAGCACCATCTCAGCTCACTGCAGCCTCAATCTCCTGGGCTCAAGTGATCCTCCCACCTCAGCCTACTGAACAGCTGGGACTAGAGGCACACAACCTACATGTGTTGCTAATTTTTTTTGCATTTTCTAATAGAGACGGGGATTTGTCATGTTGCCCAGGCTGGTCTTGAACTCCTGGGCTCAAGCAATCCACCGTCTTAACCTCCCCAAGTGCTAGGATTACAGGCACGAGCCACCATGCGCAGCCATAAATTCTGGTTTTATAAGCCCAAGTCATTTTACATTTGCTTTTCCAAAATGCATTAAATTATAATTTTAAAATCCTTTAAAAAAAAAAAAACTCTGTGTATAATTTATGTCAATTTTCATCAAAATGATCAGATGTATTATATACTATGAGTTTAAATTCTGATTCATTATAAAATTATATTGTTTATGATACATTGTATCAGGCAATAATTACCTAGATAAAATGTACATTATTTCAAAGAGTATGCCAGGTGTGGGAGGCTGAGGAGAGAGGATCACTTGAGCCCAGAAGTTCAAGCCTAGCCTAGGCAACATAGCAAGACCCTCTCTCTCAAAAAGAAATAAATAAATAAAAGGTGTTTTTAGGAATACAAACACCCAATAATAATAAACACTCCTCTTTAAAAATGTAGATGAAAGCAGTTTCGCTTTCATTCAACCATTTCTTAACAACTATAAATGTTCACCCATTTAAAATGCCTTCACTTATGCTTTTCTGACATTCCTTGCTTTCATCAATGTTTCAAGGGGCTTTAGAGTGTTCTAAAATGCATCTGAGATTACTCAGAAATGGAATGATTGTACAACCACCTGCAAGCAGAGAAGAACAATGCTGGCAGCATCTAATCCTTGTTTCAGCCAAGAAAAATAATTACTCAGAGGACTTGACTTAATTACTCATTCTATGAAGAAACATGTTTGCAGCAAAGCCACTTTGGAGGATCCCAGTGACACAGGGTAGAAAAAACCACTGGAGATTTCCATGACCAGACTTATAAATGGAGTTCTAAATTTGGTTATTTCCTAGAGAGGCAAATCTATTCTGCTCTATCAGAACCCAAGTAAGAGTGGGATTTTTTAAGGTGGGAATGTCCTGTTCATCTAGAATCCATGTATTCTTATAGCAAATGAATATTTTTCACAAGTAGGAAGAGAATTAAAATAAAAGCAAATGCCAAAGAGGAGTAGGAATATCACCCATCTAAACATGAGCACATTGAATGAGCTGACAATCCTCAGTGTGGGCTCTCCTACAGTGCTTCAAAAAATTTTCATGAATTTTATTAATTAAGGTTGATAATAGGCCTAATTTTAAAAATCTGGGTTTCCCTTAATCCAGAGAAAGAAAGTTAAAGCATTGGAAACACTACAGAGTTAACTAGGCTGGGCTTGGTGGCTCACGCCTGTAATCCCAGCACTTTGCTTGGCCAAGTCAGGTGGACTGCTTGAGCCCAGGAGTTCAAGACCAGACTTGGCAACATAGTGAAACCCCTTAATATGTCATCAGATGCTTTTTCTGTGTTTATGGATGCGATGATATGATTTTTCTTCTTTAGCTTGATTTATCAATTGATTTTTAAGTTGAACCAGGTTTGCATACCTGGGATAAATCCCACTTGATCACGGTGTATAATTATTTTTATACATTGTTGGATTCGATTTGCTATTTTGTTGAGGATTTTGTATCTGTCTTAATGAAAGGTACTGAACTGCTGTCCAGGTTGGAGTACAGTGGTGCATCTCAGCTCTGCAACCTCCGCCTTCCGGGTTCAAGCGATTCTCATGCGTCAGCCTCCTGAGTAGCTGAGAGCCAGGTGTGTGCTACCACACCTGACTAATTTTTGTATTTTTAGTAGAGACAGGGTTTCACCATGTTGGCCAAGCTGGTCTCAAATTCCTAACTTCAAGTAATATACCCGCCTTGGCCCCAAAGTGCTGGGATTACAGGCATGAGCTACTGCGTCCAGCTCTTGTAATTTATTTATCTGGTTTCAGTATTAGGGTAGTTCTGGCCTCACAGAATGAGTTAGGAAGAACCCCCTCTGCTTCTATCTTCTGAAAAGGATAGATTGTAGAGAATTGGTATAATTTATTCCTTAAATGCTTGACAGAATTCACCAATAAACCCATGAACCCATTTGGGCCTGGTGCTTTCTTTTTGAAAGGTTATTAAATATTGATTCAATTTCCTCAATGGATATAAGTTTATTCAGATTATTTTTTTTTTTGAGATGGAGTCTCGCTCTGTCATCCAGAGTGGAGTGCAGAGGTGCTGTATGGGCTCTACTATACCAGGGTTCACTCTAATATTCTGTGGGTTTGGGCAAATTTATAATGACATATGTCTACCATTACAATATCATACAGAGTATTTTTAGTGCCCTAAAAATCCTCTGTGCTCTGGCTATTCATCCCTCTCTCCTCCCTAACTCCTGGAAACCACTGATCTTTTTACTGCCTCCATAGTTTTGCCTTTTTCAGAATGTCATGTAGTTGGAATAATATAGTATGTAACCTTTTCTGATTGGCTTCTTTGACTTAGTAGTATGCATTTAAAGTTCTTCTTTTTAATGGCTCATTTTGTATTAGCACTGAATAATGTTCTATTGTCTGGAGGTACCACAGTTTGTTTACTTTTTTTTTCTTTTTTTTTTTCTTTTTTTTTTTTATTTAAAGCTCTTTTTTCCCCCCACCCCTCCCCCCCAGTTTGTTTATTTATTCACCTAAGGATATCCTGATTGCTTCCAAGTTTAGGCAGTTATGAATAAAGCTGCTATAAACATCTGTGTTCTTTTATTTATTTTACTTTATTTTTTTAGATGGAGTCTCACTCTGTTGCCCAGGCTGGAATGCAGTGGCGTGATCTTGGCTCACTGCAACCTCTGCCTCCTGGGTTTAAGCAATTCTCCTGCCTCAGCCTCCTGAGTAGCTGGGATTACAGGTGCGTGCCACCATACCTGGCTAATTTTTGTATTTGTAATAGAGATGGGATTTCACCACGCTGGCCAGGCTGGTCTCAAACTCCTGACCTCAGGTAATCCACCCACCTCAGTCTCCCAAAGTGCTAGGATTACAGGTGTTAGCCACCATGCCCAGACAAACATCTGTGTTTAAGCAGGTTTTGTATGTATATAAGTTTTCAGCTCTTTTGTGTAAATACCAAGAAGTGTAATTACTAGACTTAATAAGAGTATGTTTAGTTTGGTAAGAAGCTACAAAAGTAACTGTGGGAAATTAAATTTAAAAAAAACAAAAAAGAGGCTGCCAAACTGTCTTGCAAAGTGACTGAATCACCATTATTCTGCATTCCCAGCAGCAATGAATGAGAGTTCCTGTTGCGCCCTGTTCTCGCTAATATTTGGTGTTGTCATTGTTTTGGATTTTGGCCATTCTAATAGTTACGTAGTGGTATCTCATTTTAATTTGCATATCCCTGATGACATATGATATGGAACATCTTTTCATGTGCTTATATGCTATCTGTACATCATCTTTGGTGAGGGTGTCTGTTAAGGTCTTTGGTCCATTTTTAAAAAATGGATTGTTTTCTTACTGTCCTTTTTTATTTGTTTGCTTGTTTGTGGTGGAGTCTTGCTGTCACCCAGGCTGGAGTGCAGTGGCACAATCTTAGCTCACTGCAACCTTCACCTCCCAGGTTCAAGTGATTCTCCTGCCTCAGCCTCCTGAGTAGCTGGGACTACAGGCGTGTGCCACCATGCCCACCTAGGTTTTTTTGTATTTTTAGTAGAAACAGGGTTTCACCGTGTTAGCCATAATGGTCTCAATCTCCTAAGCCCATGGTCCATCCGCCTTGGACTCCCAAAGTGCTGGGATTACAGGCATGAGCCACCACTCCCAAACCCTTCTTACTGTGTTTCAAGAGTTATTTTTATATTTTGGATACTAGTCCTTTATCAGATACATCTTTTGCAAATATTCAACTTGCAAATATTTATGTTTTATGAAATATGTCTTCTGTGAATATTCAATTTGCAAGTATTTGTCCTTTATAGGATATGTCTTTTGTAAATATTTTTTCTCAATCTGTGGCTTGTCTTTTCATTCTCTTCACAGTGTCTTTCATGGAGGAAAAAAATTTTAATTTTAACAAAGCTCAGCTTATCAATTCTTATTTTCATAGATTGTCCCTTTGGTATTGTATCTAAAAGTCATCATCCCACCCAGCATAATCTAGATGTTTTTCCTTTTATATTCTAGGAGCTTTATAGGTTTGCATTTTACATTTAGCCGTATGATTCATTTCAGATAATTTTTGTAAAGGGTCTGTGGTCTTTGTCTAGATGTACTTTTTTGTATGTGTGCATCCAGTTGTTTCAGCATCATTTGTTGAAAAGACCCCTTGCTCCATTGTATTGCCTTTGCTCCTTTGTCAAAGATCAATTCACTGTATTTATCAGGGTCAAATTCTGGCCTCTCTGTTCTGTTCCATTGGTCTATTTCTCTCTTCTTTCATCAATACCACACTGTCTTAATTATCGTAGCTTTATTATAAGTATTGAAGTCATATAGTGTCAGCCCTCTAACTTTGTTCTCTTTTAATATTCTGTTGACCATTCTGGGTCTTTTGCCTCCCCATATAAACTTTAGAATCAGTTTGTTGTTATCTGCAAAATAACTTGCTGGATTTAGACTGGGATTGCACTGAGTCCATAGATCAAATTGTGAAGAACTGACACCTTGACTATATTGAATCTCCCTGTCTATGAACATGGAATGTCTCTCCATTTTCTAGTATAAGCAGTGGACTGTGGGTGACAATGATATGCCATGAACAGCTGTTATAATCCAACAATGAACTTAGGTTCATCAGTTGTAACAAATGCACCACTCTAGTGGGGGATGTTGATAATGAGGAAGGCTATGCATGTCGGGGCAGGGATATATGGAATAGCTCTGTACCTTCTTCTCAGTTTTACTGTGAACTTAAAACTGTTTTAACCAAATAAAGACTTTATTTAGAAAAAAAGAGAATGTAAACTATTTCATCATTGTTTATACTAATTATATAGTAAAATCATATTTTGAATATATTTAGTTAAATAAAATATATTTTTAAAATTAATGTTGCCTATTTCTTTTTACTTTTTAAAATATGGCTACTAGAACTTAAAATGACATATTTGGTTCACATTTGGGGCTTGCACTATACTTCTATTGGACACAGCTAAGCTAAACAATCAAAGAAACACCACTGTATTAGCCATACCTCTGGGTTCCCAAACAGTTTCAAAATGTGAACAGAAGAAGGGAGGAGGGCAAATATCAGCAGGAGCATTCTGAGGACATGTGTTAAGTACAACACCAGCAATAGCAGCAGCTATTTTGTGTTTCTATGTAAGTAATAAGCATAAACAATGACTTTCCAGAAAAGGAGATGCTACAATTGCAAGCTCTCTTTTCCCTCTGTCCAGGAGTGTCCCAGAGACCCCTTACTGGATGTAGCTCTCCTGCCTACCTTTGATAAACTCCGGCCTGTATGTCTTACGCAGCTGCTCCAGGAAGCTGTTGTAGAAGCCCTCTGCCTGCTCTGTGGGCATTGCTAGGTGGAAGTCGGGCTTGTTCCCCTTCAGGACACACTGCAGGGTAAACTGGCTGACACATAGAACCTCGTACTGTTTGTCCATCACACTCTTCGACCAGTGCTTCCCGCTCTCATCCTCAAACACACGCAGGTTTAAAATCTTTCGGACCCTAAAGGAAAAAAGAGCGGTGAGAGCTACCTGAGAGATCACAAGCCCCCTGACACATTCCATACCCCCAAAATGTCACCAGCTTCCAGCCAAATAAGGACATAACAATGACTCCAACCCTGACAGGGGGCATGACCTCAGGCAAGTCACTTATCCACCCCGTGCTTCATGTACTCAGCTGCGATATGGAATAACAACAGTCCTACCTCATAGGGTTGTTTTGAGATTGCCTTCTTTTCTGCCAGTCTCTCCAGTTCACAGCAGCTACTGGTGGGAACTAGGGCTAAGGCAACAACCACCTATTCTCTGCTCCTTTAGGTCAGGGATATGTCAAAACATGGGTCCAATTCTAATTTTTCATGGACTAATTCATCACATTAGGATAAATGACATCTATTTTTACACCCCTTCTTGGAGCTACTCAAAATAAACAATTTGGCTGAGCGGGTTGGCTCATGCCTATAATCCCAACACTTTTAGAGGCCTAGCCAGGTGGATCACCTGAGGTCAGGAGTTTGAGACCAGCCTGGCCAACAGAGAGAAACCCCATCTCTACTAAAAATACAAAAGTTAGCCAGGCGTGGTGGCAGGTGCCCGTAATCCTAGCTACTCAGGAAGCTTAGCCATAAGAATCAATCAAACCAGAGAGGCAGAGGTTATAGTAAGCTGAGATCATGCCACTGGACTCCAGCTTGGGTGACAGAGTGAGACTCTCTCTCAAAAAGAAAAAAAAAGAACATTTCAGCAAATAAACTGAGAAAAATCATGGTTATTGCAAATATGCAAAAAGATCTGGAGAAAGACACCTTGACAACTATGTCACATGCTCCTTAATCCCCAAAGGGGTTTTCCCTATACATGTGGATGAAGGATAGTCACCATGGCAAGAAAGTAGACCACGTGACATCTATAGGGTTAGATTTGACAAGCACAGCAGAGAACCACCAGCATGAAAGCTGAAATCCCACCATTTGAGAGTCAACCTAGATGATGTGGAAGTCAATGACAGTTTCAAAGACTCTGCAAATACTACTAATTCACTGACTCTTAATATGGGCATCCTCAGGAGCAGGTGCTACTCATTACCCCCTCTCCACAGCCGAGATGTGTGTTATTTTGAGTCACATCTCTTAAGCACCAGGCTAAGTACTAGCTCTGTAGTATGTCAGAGCCATAAAAACATTCAAACCCATTGCCTGTTTTTAGCCATTACACTATTCTACTGCTCTTTGGAGTATCCAGGGGACAGCTACTAAAATATCACCATCACTGAAGTAGTATTGAATGATAGTTATTCATCATCAACACCTTAGCAGGAATTCAGTTTCAAGTCTGATTTTCAATCTAATACAAAAGAGACAGTTGGGCAGGGTTACATCCAAGCTCTGAGCACCAAGGGACGGAATAAATGGATCCAGCAACTAAAGTAAATGTGCTCCACGGTGCTGGAGGGGAGGCGGTGCACAGAGGGCACATTCTGATTTTATGTCTGGAATGAATGGGAGCTGTAAAGTGAACAATCATTAAGCAGGATTTTAGGGCCACATTTCACCTGTGTTGCCTTAGCTAATACACCTAAAACTTTCTATGATGGAGTTTGCCCATCTGTAAACTCAGAGAGCCAGGCAGACAGCAGCAATGGCAACCCCTGCTCCTCAACTGCCACCACCACCTTAGTAAAAAGATCATTGGCTTCAAAGTCTGGGAGCCCGGACTCTAACTGGGGTTCAGGCTTTTTGCTAAGTGTGTGTGCATGATCTGGGGCAAGGAATTTAACCTCTCTGAGTTCTAGATCCTTATGTGCACAGTGAGCTAGTAGGCATTCTAAAAATACATAGTGCCCAGATAACACTGCCCAGTTGAAAAAAGAGAAACCAAACATAAGAAAAGAGGCTTGGTTTTTCCATTAAAAGAACAAGAGGCATGATCTGAGGCCATAGCAGCAAATGGACAGAGGATAGGTGGTGCTCCTGCTCCAAGGCTGACTTAACGGTGAGGTCTCCCAGATCGCTCTTCCTCAGTCTCCTCCTCTGGAACACAGAGATAACCATACTACATCCAGTGGGACAATGGTTAAAAGTGACAGGGGCTCACTTCACAGGCACAAAATACTGTGGAAGTTCCCAGCATAACCACCAACACATAGCCCACTCAAATAGCGATGACAGAAATGCATCTTACATGTGCTCCAGTTCCTTCTGTGTATCCTCCAGGGAAATACCCAGCAATACACATATGCCCCTTCCAATGGCACTAATCTGCTCTCCTCCAACTAGAAAGGAACCAAAAGGGAGAGAAGAACTCAGAACCAAACAAGGACATGAAGCACTTTTTTTTTTTTTTTTTTTTTGAGACGGAGTTTCGCTCTTGTTACCCAGGCTGGAGTGCAATGGCACGATCTCGGCTCACCGCAACCTCCGCCTCCTGGGTTCAAGCAATTCTCCTGCCTCAGCCTCCCGAGTAGCTGGGACTACAGGCACGTGCCACCATGCCCACCTAATTTTTGTATTTTTTTAGTAGAGACGGGG
>PVKV010042944.1:0-10388 GCA_004027835.1 Alouatta palliata | reverse complement strand
TTGTCAACTGGGTTCCCCCCTCTTGTTGCAGGTTCTGCCTGGAGCACCGACACCTCAGGAAGAACCAGCAGCTGGCTTGTTCTTCGAAACCTCACTCCCCAGGTGCAATGCCGGTGCCCCTGCATCACTGAGCACGATCCAGGGAGGGATCCTGCTTGGCTTCTGATGCAGATGAGGCTGTCTGGTGTGACAGGGTGGCGGGGGGTTCTTGGTCAGGGTCCAGAGGTGACTGCACGGGAGAAGATGAGCAAGTGCCAGGATTGCTCCAGCAGCGGCAGCAGATGGGTCCCAGGGGCCTCTTTTAACATGTTCCTGGTGAACTATTTACCCACTAGAGGCTGGAAAAGTGTTCTCTGTAAATAGAATTGTTTATCTTACAACTACCCATTCAAGAGTGGTTTGGCCTGGCCAGATGCAGTAGTTCATGCCTGTAATCCCAGCACTCTGAGAGGCCGAGGCCAAGGATCACCTGATCCCAAGAGTTCAAGACCAGCCGGGGCAACATAGCGAGACCCCATGTGTGTATTTTTATAACGTTTTTTAAAAGAGTGGTTTGGCCACATCAGACTATAGGCTAGCCAGTCTTCCTGGGACCCAGGCCACACCCACCTGCATGTCTCCCAGGTCTTGTCTGCAGCTGGGCCCGGTGCCTTTTGCAAACCAGAGGCACTGTGTGAACGTGCTCTGGTGAAAAGAAAGCAGAACTCAAAATGGAGTTTTTCTCCTTCCCCAGTTAGCCTAACTCATAAAAGAAAACTGAAACATCCAGGTTTTTTTGTTTTTTGTTTTTTTTAGACAAAGTCTCACTCTGTCACCCAGGCTGGACTGCAGTGGCACAATCTCAGCTCACTGCAACCTCTGCCTCCTGGGTTCAAGCAATTCTCCTGCCTCAGCCTCCTGAGTAGCTAGGATTACAGACGCCCACCACCACGCCCAGCTATTTTTTTTATTTTTAGTAGAGATGGGGTTTCACCATGTTGGTCAGGCTGGTCTTGAACTCCTGATCTCCTGAGCCACCATGCCCGGCCTCATCCAACATTTCAATTACACATTTGGCCACAGAAATAAAATGTTAATGTTGTAAAGCCACATATTATTAGCCCTTTTAAAGAAACACATTTTCCTAGTGTTTAGTATATCCGATGTCGTGTTTTTTCTTTGGAAGTATATAGTGAAAGAAATTAGAAGCAAACTCATTCGTGCCCCTGCGCTTTCTCCATCAGATCGACGGCTCTACACTGCGGACACTGTGTTTGCAACATGGGCCTCTCATCACATTCCACCTGAATCTGACTCAAGGCAATGCCGTGGTCCGGTACAGCTCCAAGGAGGAGGCTGCCAAGGCCCAGAAGTCTCTGCACATGTATGTTTCCTCACAGCCACCTCAGCGCTCCGAGTAGCTCCACATCCCCCGGAGCGTTAGGTTAGGGGTGTTGCACGGGTGTCCTGAGCCACAGCAGGATCCCACAGGCCAGCCACCCGCCCACTTCTGGAGGCCGGAAGTTTAACACCCGAGTTGAAGGTGTGGGTAGGGCTGCTTTCTCCTGAGGCCTCTCTCCTTGGCTGTAGATGGCTGCCTTCTCCCTCTGTTCTTACATGGTCATCTCTTTGTGCATGTCTGTGCCATTATCTTCTCTCCTTATAAGGACACCAGTCATGTTGGACTAGGGCTCACCCATGTGACCTCATCTAACTTAATTACTTCTTTAAAGACTCATCTCCAGACACAGTCACATGGGAGGTACTAGGGGTGAGGACTTCAGCAAAGGAATTGTGGGGAGGGGGCACGGGTCGGTTCCTCACAGGTATCTTGGGACTTACTGTTGGTTTCTTCTGCTGCTGAGTTGCTGTGTCTACCCCTTCCACTAGGGAGAGGTCCCCCAAAAAGTACATGCAGATCACAATGATAGAAAACACTGTCCCACCAGGGGAAGCGTGGGAGACTGTGACCCATTTCTACATGGGGCCCAGCAGCAGCCCTCACAGCCAGCCCTTCAGCGAAAGGGTGGTTTTGACAGAAGTATGAGTAGACCTGGTCGGTCACGTCACTTGAGACATGCGACCTAGATACTAGTCCTTCCTGTTTTTAGCCCAGGATGCAAATGACACTGGATGACCCTGGCCCTAAGTGAGCCTGGAGCTTCCTGGTGTACTCCTGCGCTTGCAGAGGTGCTCTCTGTACCCGCAGGAGGTCGCTGCCATCCACCTTCCACTAGTCTCAACTGAGAAAAGCATTCACAGGCTGGGTTTGGAAATAGTGGCAAAACAGAAGCCACAGGATGACTTCCGGGTGACCTTTCCCAATACAGAGACAGCCAGTGCAACAAACGCAGCAGGACTTGGGGTGGCCCTGCTCATGTGCCCCATCTTGCTGTTGCAGGTGCGTCCTGGGAAACACTACCATCCTGGCGGAGTTCGCTGGCGAAGAGGAAGTGAATCGCTTCTTAGCTCAAGGCCAGGCACTGCCACCCACCTCCAGCTGGCAGTCCAGCAGCGCGTCCAGCCAGCCGCGGCTCAGCGCAGCGGGCAGCTCCCATGGCCTGGTGCGCAGCGATGCTGGCCACTGGAATGCCCCATGCCTGGGTGGCAAGGGGGGCAGTGAGCTGTTGTGGGGCGGGGTGCCCCAGTACTCCAGCAGCCTGTGGGGCCCGCCCAGTGCCGATGACAGCAGGGTGATCGGCAGCCCCACCCCACTAACCACCCTGCTGCCCGGGGACCTGCTCAGCGGGGAGTCCCTGTAGGAGCCGCCATCATCAGCACCAGGAGAGCTGACCCCTCCTGGGACCCTCCCAGCTGGGCGGCCCCACACACCTGCTGGAACCCTGCGGCAGCCGCCCTTTTGAGTACCTCTGTCCAGGACTGAAGACGAACCTTGGCCGCAGTCCTTGCGAACTGTTCCCAAAACAGTGCGGGCTGCGGTTGGTCAGCGTCACATGCTAATGACAGGATGTTCCTCGTAGCTTTTTATTTTGTGTGTCTTATGTTTGTATAGTATGTTGTCATTTTGATTTTTTTTTTTAAGTATAAAAGCTGCTTAGAATAGTTCTATCATGAAGGGCACTTTTCAGATTGTGGGCTGGAAAGGTTATTTTATCTGTGGGGGAGGGAGGGAGACATGAAGCCTATTTAAAATGAGCCTGTGACGATTATGCACATTACCAGAGGCGGCCGGTAATCAGGGCAGAGTCTGGTGTGGACCGCCGGGCGCAGAGCGGCTCCCCACAGGAGCTGAGTGGAAGGCGCAGGCTGCGGTCTGCTCTCTGTTCCCCTGGATCCGCCTATGCACATTACCCTTGTTTCATTACTTTTTCATGTCATTTTTTTATCCCAAAAAATATTTTTTAAAAGTTAAAAAAAAGACATATCAAACATGCAAATACTTGAATCCAGCAGGCCAATAGTGAAATGTGAACACTTTCTAATTCTACATACACTTCCAGGTTGACATCAGTACACAGAACAGGCTCTAGGAAAAATTTATAAGTTCATAGCCTACGTGCGTGTGTATGTGTGCGTGTTGAAACGTGTGTGTGTGTGTGTGTGTGTGTGTGCGGTGCGTGATTCTCACAGCACGCACTTCTCTGTCCGTGTGTTTGAAAGCGTGTGAGGATTTAACTGTGGGTTTCCCTTGTATTCAGTATGCTTTTTTTTGGCGCATTGGTCAAACGTTTGTTACTATTAGCTTCTAACTTTGCACTGAGTGTCCTTGCCCTTCCTTTAGCTAACCCTATACATCACAGAGAATTCCCAGGACAGGGCCGGCGACAATTCATGTGTAAATGTTTACTCAAGGACTCTGTGACTGCGTTTAAAAAGTACAGTGTGTATCTCTGGAGAAATAATATGTATACCTACCTTTAGCAGCTTTTTATTGTGGACTAATGCAAGAAAATTATTACCAGAGTATTGCACCATTTTTCCATTTGGAATATAAAGTTAAAGAGAAAAAAACTGTTGTTGACCTGTGGCCATAGATACTTGTAAAGAATGGATGGTTCCGCGGGAGGAACAGAAACAAGCACTTGGACGTGGGTTGTGACTGCTTTTGGGGGAGCCTGGGGTTTGGGCTCCCACCTGTTTACAGACCTTTTTTTCTCCTTCAGACTTTAAAATTTTAAAAATTTAAAAAGGAATTAAAAAAAAGACTTCCGTCGTAAAGAAACCTATTTTCAGAATGCAGATACGCTCCTTCAGAGCTCTGGGACGGGACAGTGTTGTTCCCTCGGCCATCGTCGTGGGCTCTGTCAATTGCTTTCGCCCCTTCGTCAAGGTGACAGGCGTTGTGGCCACTGTCTTGCACATGCCGGACGCGCTCTCAGGAAAGCCAGGGCTCCCGAGGGCAGCTCCACACCATTTCATGTATTTTTAAACCCAACTCCTAGCACTGAAGATGTTATTTAAAAAAAGAAAAAAAAAATGAAAAAAAAAAAGAAAACAAAAAAAAGATGAAGAAAAATACCTAATCTCTAATGTGTAGCAGTTACATATTTACCAAATAATGGACTCAAAAGAAATAGATGTCTGAAGAGTGCTTTATATATTAAAAATTGCTTTATGTTTTAAGAATGATCAATGTTTTGATTGTTTTGCAAGGAAGAAAGACAATGGAATAACATACCCTCAAGTATGTTTTAAAATATATATATATGAACATTGTGCTCCCTGCCTGCTTGATCAGGAAACTTGTGCATTACATTTTTTTTAATTAGCTTTTTAATGGTTTTATCAAAACAAAAATATATACAAAAAAAAAGTCCTGCAAGATTGCAGATCAACAAAAGCTGGTTTTATAGAGGATCATGAACTATGCACAAACTGGGTTCAAGACTTTTTTTCTCAAGTTTAGTAGGTATTCAGCAAAACCAACCTCCCTCAGCGTGACTGCATCTCATTGCCATTACATGCATTCTGTATATTCGCTGGACATACACCTGCGTATGTATATCCAGTGTATGTGCGTGTGAGCGTGCGTGTGCGTGTGTGCACCCGACATACCACTTCCCGTGCTGCCAGCGAGCACTGAGCTGTAGAAGAACTGATGTTTTAAAATTGGGGAAGAAAGTCAACAATATGTTAGTTTGTTTTTGGGTTTTTGTTGGGTTCGTTTGAGGTTTTTGGGTTTTTTTTTTTTTTTTTTTTTTTTTTTTTTTTTTTTTTTTTTTTTTTTTTTTTTTTTTTTTTTTTTTTTTTTTTTTTGGATCTTTTATTTTGGATTTAATTGTCTGTAACTCTGAGATTAAAAAACAAGTTTGTGGCTCTTAACATTTTTCTCATAGAATGTGATTGTTGAAGAACATGCATCGAAAGTTGCTTTCAAAAGTACAACGCTTTATTGAATCTTAATAAATTGCAATTTTTTTCTTGGCTGTTCAAAGTAACGTTTTTCATCTTTCAAAACGAACACCGTGGATGTGCACACTGCAGCTGGGAGAGCTGGCCTGCCATCATATCCTCAGAGCCTACACATGTCTCCGTCTCATGAGGGAAACGCAGACTTCCAGTTGTTTTGCTTTATTCTGTCATTTGCTTTGTGGGTTTGCTGTAAATATTGAAATCTTACTAATAATTGTTGAGAGGCACAACCAAGCTTTCTAGCTCTGTACCCACACAGCCCATCCGAGTGAGTTCATCTGGTAACTGCTGTTGTCCGGGACGGCAGCAAGAGGAGGCTGGGGCCTGCCTGGGGTCCTGGCGAAGGAGTGCCGCTCACTTTTGCCGAAGGTCCACTTTGGGCTTAAAAAGTCTTCGGAGAGAGGAGTCATGAGGCTTTTTTTGTTTCCTAGACATCTTATGCATTTATTTTTGTAAGATGACCTTCGCGAACTTTCACCAAGCCCTTTTTGTATGAGCACAGTGGAACGCAGCAGCCTAACCCCAGAATCTCAGTGGCACAGCTAGGAGTCCCTAGGACACTGGCCGTGGCCTTCAGGGTGTCCAGTCAGTGCCACTGGGGTGGCATTGGTGTTACAGGCCTTTGAAGAGAGACCGAGCATCCCGGTGGCCCCTCAAACTAAGCAAGTGTCTTTTTCTGTTTCCACTTCAGAGATCAAGGTCAAAGGTGGACCTGCCCATTGTGGGTCAACTCCATCAAAAGGATGAGACCCCCCACCCTGCCACAGGCTGACCCCCCACAATGGGGAAGGCAGGTGCCGCTGGCTCTCAGCAACCTCTTGGAAATTGAAAAGGAAAGCAATGAGTGAGACCTAGTCCAGAGAAGAAATTAAAGACCAGAAAAAAAAGGAAGCTGGGAATGAAACTCAAATGCGCTTGAACCTGGAAGCAGCAACCCTCAGCTCTGCGTTCCGGACCTTCTGCAAGAGTTCGTTTTGTGCTTGAGGGGCTACAGGGGCAAGCTGTACCCATGCATGTGTGCTAGGGGAACAAAGTCAGTGCCCGAGAGTGTGCAAAGGATGTGGCAGGCTCCATGGAGGAGGTGGCATTTGCCCTGGGCCTGGGAGACCATGTGGGATTCTGACAGACTGGGAACTCGGGGGACAGGTGGGGAGCACAGTGTAAGCCAAGTCCCCATGTGGGGAGCCCACGCAAAGGCGTTGCGGGCCTGGAGCACCATTTCCACCATGGGTGAAAAGCAGGCTTGAGGAAAATGACAGGTTCTTCACCTGTATCCATTAATTTTTATTTATTTATTTATTTTTTTAATGACAGGTTCAGAGTAGCCCTTTGTGGTTTGTATTTTGTTTTGTTAATACAGTCTCTCCGTCTCCCAGGCTGGAGTGCATGTCATATCGGCTCACTGCAGCCTTGACCTCCCGAGATCAAGCAGCCACCCCACCCAGCTCATTTCATTTTTCATTTTTGCAGAGATGGGGTCTCACCATGTTGCCCAGGCTGGTCTCAGACTGCTGGGAATACAGGCATGAGCCACTGTGCCCAGCCTCCTTCTTGTTTTTTAAGTAATTTGGCAACACCGTGACAGAACGGTAAAGGCAGAGAGCAGGGGGTCCAGCAGCTAGCAATGTGGTACGCCGAGCAGGCTGTTCAAACGCATGTTGGCCAGGCTGGTCTTGAACTCCTGACTCCGTGATTCGCCTGCCTTGGCCTCTCAAAGTGCTGGAATTACAGGCGTGCGCCCCCGTGCCTGGCAGATAATTCACATCCAAAATGTTAAAGATAATTCACATCCAAATCAACTGGGAGTGGGCCTCAGGCACCAGTTTTTTTGTTTGTTTTGAGACAGGTCTTGCTGTTGCCCATGCTGGATTAAAAACTGGGCTCAGTGGGCACGGTGGCTCACACCTGTAATCCCAGCACTTCGGGAGGCCGAGGCAGGCAGATCACTTGAGGTCAGGAGATTGAGACCAGCTTAACCATCACGGTGAAACCCCATCTCTACTGTACAAAACTCAACCAGGTGTGGTGTCCCAAGCCTGTAATTCCAGCTACTCGGGAGGCTGAGGCAGGGAACTGAGATCATGGGACTGCACTCTGGCCTGGGCAACAGAGCAAGACTCTCAAAAAACAAACCAAGGCTGGGCGCAGTGGCTCATGCCTGTAATCCAAGCACTTTGGAGGCCAAGGTGGGTGGATCACGTAAGGTCGGGAGTTCAAGACCAGCCTGACCAACATGGTGAAACCCCGTCTTGGGAAAAAAAAAAAAAAAAACCTGGGCTCAAGCAATCCTCCGCCTCAGCCTCTGAAGCAGCTGCGATCGTAGATAGCTGCCACTGCCTCCAGCAAGTACCAGTGTTTTCAAACCCCCAGTGAGAAGCGGTGGCATCAAGGAGCCTTGTCATTCGTCCAGAAATAGCTTCAAGTTCTCGTCCACTCGAACAGTTTCCAGTTTCCACGTCAGGCTGCGCTCGTGGGGCAAGCATGGCCGCCCTGCAACATGCCGAACAGTCAGCACACACAGGAATCGTGCCCCATGAGGCAAGGAGCTGGGAGGTCACAACATGCCCCAGGGCAAGCCAAGCCTGCAGCATATAAGGGCTGCTCTGAAGAGACACGGGAGGTCCTCGCTGGAGGGTCTGGGGCCACACGGTGAGTCCAGACAGTGAACCAGTAGGAGACAGGGAAAGAGGACAGGCTCACCCAGCCGTGGGGCCGCGGGCTGGACATACATGGGCGTGGACACCTTCCTCTGAGCCAGAATTCCTTCTCTGGGAAACGTCGGTTCTTGCTCTTAAGGCTTTCAGCTGATTGGATAAGGCCCACACGTTCTCAAGGATGATCTTTAGGTGAATCGACTGTAGGTGTTCACCGTCCACAGCAGCACACGTTCACAGGACACCTCGGTTCCTGTTGATGAGATCACTGGCCCCCACAGCCTGGCCTTTTGTTGACACAAAAGACTGACTAGCACACACAGTAACTCCAGAAATATCCAGGGGAAGTTCTTCCACTTCCCTGCCATAAGCAGCCAGTACTGTCCTTTGTGAGGTTGGCAAGGTGGGCTCAACAGATCACACCCAGTGATCATGCTGTCACACCAGCAGTGGCAGACGTACGTCCCCATCCAGAGAGGGGCCGTCATGGTTTGGGGGATGGCGTCTGCACAGATGGGGGCCGGAAACCCGAGGTCAGTCACTCTGGACTCAGTCACTTTCTGGACTGCCCATGCAGCTTCACCCAGTGGCGCTCGTGCCTGAAGATGCTGCCACAGGCGGCCACCCAGAATCCGCACCAGCTACTTGCAGAGGCTCCAAAGCACCACTTTGCTCAGATCCACCTGAATGCCTACTCTGTCGGGCCCCAGTGGCAGCACCCAGATGTCTTCAGAGTGCAGGAGCATCCCCATGGGACTGGGTGGGCTAGGCCGAGCATGGGGGTCTGCTAACAGCCAGTGGCATCTCCACCTGGGTCTGACCCTTTTCTGGACCCACTGCTTTCTGACCCTGGGCTCACCACCCTAATCCCAAGTGCAGCTCCTACAAACATGGAGCCCTGGGCCATGATGGGCTGGTCCCAGCAGACATGGAGCCCTGGGCTGGTCCCTGAATCCCTGTGCCCACCCCCACAGCCTTGGGTTTTTGGTATCCCACAGGCTCCTCACTCAGCCCAGTCAGACCGAGGGTCGCCATTCCCCAGCCAGCTGCTGGCAGCCAGAAGCAGGGGGCCAGCCTTACCCCACCAAACCCTGTTCACCTCCAAGTCCAGGTGCTGGCTGCCTCTGCATAAGAGGCGCCTGTCACCACAGCTCATTTGTAACTGAAATGTCATCCCAAGTCCCTCTAAATTCCCCTCCTGCTCCAATAGATGCTACAGCATCACCCAGTGGTTGACGCATCGCTCTGGTCACAATCTGTGCCTGCTCGGCTCATCTGTGCAGGTGAGCCCCTCCCAGGTACAGGTTCAGGCTGGTCAAAAGCAGTGAACAGATCAAGTCCTGGCACCGTCCCGCCCCTGCCATCTGGGGCTTGGCCAGCAGAGGGCGCCCCTGCTCCAGCTGAGGTTCCCACGACCTGGACCTGTGCCCAGAGGTGGCCACAGGGCAGTGGGAAGCAGGACATGGGCATGGTAATCAGGCACAGGCCCCAGTCACAAGCACACAGCCCCAAGGGGCAAGCCCATCTGCAAAACCCCTTTAATCAGAATAAATAGAGTCACAGGGCAGAGTTCACTAGGGGTGCCCAAGCAGGATTCACCCACCCTTCTAGCTCCAGCCTAGCTTTCAAGAGGAGAAGCAGAGTGTCTTCCTTGTCCTGGTATCCGGTGGGGTCAGTGGGAGACACCAGTGTGGTCTCAGGTGCTGCGTGGGCCCTCGAGGCCCATCCCTGTCCTCCTAGGCATCCCGTTAATCTGTGACCAGGGTAGGAGATACCGCAGCCTGGCTTATCCTGACCCTGCCAGAAAGAGATGTCAGTGAGGGAACCCCACAAGCGTCAACATCCCTGCAACCTCGCTGGGCACAGCCAAGGCCAAGCAGCAAGGGACAGGCCAGATGCCCCACAGCCTTTCTCCTAAGATTATTTCAAGTCCCTGTCAAAATGGTCAGGCTCCAGAGGCCAGAGAAGGTTCTAGAGACAGTGAAGGTGGGCCAGAGGCCAGGGTAGGGACTTTTGTAGGTCAAAAGTAGTCAAGTATCAGCAATGTCGTGGTGCAGCCCCAGGGAGCCCCACTGTCCAGCCGTCGCCCCTCTCTCCTGGCTCAGAGTGGCCCCAAACCCTCCACGGACTCTCACCTGCTCCTCTCGTCCCTCTCCTTCCTCTCATAGATGGAGTGAAGCTTATTGATTAAGAAGATTTTGTCCTCCCCCTCCTAGAAAGTCCAGAACACAAAGGGAAGGAAAAGTCACCCATCCATCCATCAGCCCATCCAGAGCCACCCTGTTCCAAACTGCATTCGAGGGAAAACTCATGAGGTGTATTCAACATCACAAGCAGCAAAAAGGTAAAATAAAAGGTGAAAGAGCCACCAAAACAAGGACA
>PVKV010042943.1:0-10384 GCA_004027835.1 Alouatta palliata | reverse complement strand
CCACTTACGAAGCTGTAAAATCAAAAGTAAGCTAGTTACTTCCTAGATAAAATGGGGATACAGGCATTGGGAAAATAAAAGTGTTCCAAATGTGAGAAATAAAGAGGTTACAGGTCCCATTCAAGGCAGAAATCCAAAAGGGCAGTCAAATTATAAAGTTCTAAATAAATCTCCTTTGACTCCAGGTCTCATTTCCCTAACCCATAACCCCTAACTTTAAGACTAACCACGAACTCTAAGCCTAACCCTGCCCTAAACCCTAACCCTAACACTGACCCTAACCCTGACCCTCTAACCCCAACCCCTAAACCCTAACCTTAAACACAGCCCTAGCTCTAACCCTAATGCTAAGCCTTGCCATAGGCCTAACTCTAACCCTAACTCTAGCCCTAATCCTAACAACCCTAACCCTCACACTAACCCTAGTCCTAAACCCTAAGCCCAACCCTAACTCCTAACCCTAAACCAACCAACCCTACCCCCAACCCTAATCCTAACTTTAACCTCCAATCCTATTTCTAACCCTAACAACCCTAACCCTAAAAACCTAATCCATACCCTAACCAGTGCCCTAAACCCTAACCCTAACTCCTACTCTAAACTATAAACCTTAACACTAACCCTTAATCCTAATCCCTAATCTTAACCTTACTCCAATTACCCTTAACTCTAAATCTAACCTAAGCTTAACCCTCAATCATGAACCCTAATGTTACTTTTACCCACTCTAATCCTTACCTTAAGCTAAACCTACTCTAACCTGTATATAACCCCAATCCAGAATCTCACTAAAACTTTACCATAACCCTTCACTGTAATTCTGACCTGTCAACCTAACCCAATTAGTTAGCCTAATCTCTCCCTCTAATCTCTACTATGGAACTCTCAACCACCAACCCGAATCTCCTGTCTTGGTGCCCTTCTACCATAACTTTTAGCCTGCAAAGCCCTATGTCCTGATTGTGTTAATACTTTTACACACTAACACTGTAAATAGTGTAATCTCTAATGAATATGAAACAAGGAGATCTGTGCCTTATTTGTGTAAAAAAAAACCAAAGCAGTATTTAATACTCCAAAGAAAACAAGTTATGCCTGAAATACAGTTGACAATGTCAGAATCAGAATAAGCTTCCTGGCCAGGCATGGTGGCTCACGCCTGTAATCCCAGCACTTTGGGATGTCAAGGCAGGTGGATTACCTGAGGTGGGGAGTTCGAGACCAGCCTGACAAACATGGAGAAACCCTGTCTCTACTAAAAATTCAAAACTTACTCAGGTGTGTTGATGCATGCCTGTAATCCCAGCTTACTCAGGAGGCTGAGGCAAGAAAATCACTTGAACCTGGGAGGCGGAGGTTGTGGTGGGCTGAGATCACGCCATTCCTCTGCCCTATTGTATAGGTGAAAATGCAGATTCACTGAACCTGAGTAAATTGTGTATTCAATGGAAGGCTGATCAAGAATTCAAAATAATGCAATCTTTTTTTAATCTACTACTGACCTAGAAGCACCCCCACTTCCTACTTCTAGTTGTTCCATCTTACTGGACCAAATGACTGTACATCTTACACACATTGATTGGTGTCTCCCATCTCTCAAATGTACAAAAGCAAGCTCTACCCTGACCACCTTGGGCCCACGTTGTCAGGAGCTCCTGAGGCTGTGTCATGGGCATGTCCTTAACCTTGGCAAAATAAGCTTTCTACACTGAGACCTGACTCAGATATTTTGAGGTCAGAATCAACAATCACCATGGTGTGACAGTTGACTACAGCATTCAGTACACACACATGCTATGCAGGTTTGTAGCCTGGGAGCAATAGGCTATACCATATAACTTATGTGTGGAGTGGGCTGCACCATCTAGGTTTTATAAAGACACTCTATGGTGTTTGCACAAAGATGAAATCTCTAAGGACAAATTTCTCAGAAAGTATCCAAATCGTTGAGAGATGCTTGAGTGTATTTTAAATGGTTAAAGTCTAAGAGAAAAAAAAAAAAAGAAACTCAACTCCTGTTATGGTTTAATAACAAAGCTTAATAGAGTTAACATATTTCATCTAATGTAAGATGCTAATGATTAACAGACATTATTTCATGCACCACCACAAATAGGTTGCCAATTAAACTGACTTTCTGAATAACAACAAAAATGTGAATTGACATCTATTAATGTCAGGAAAGTAAAATAAAGATGAATTATGGTTTTGACATATTAAAGCAAAAAAGGAGGAGGCCACTAGCCTGAGGTCTTGCCTAAGCAAACGGAAACTGAACTTGGAGGCATTTAAACAGACTTAAATTAGCAAACCAACCACAGTCAATGACAAAAAGCCCACCCACCAGTTGGCTGTATATCTAGGGATGCTGAGGGAACCATCCCCACAACAGACGGTCATCTAGCTGGAGTCAATGAGAAACCTCACTTTGCTGTCACCACTAAGAGCTGGAAGCCCCAAACCCTGTTTCCTGTTCTGGTGCTTCAGGTATGATTCAAGAATCATTCCTTTGCTCAAATAAACTCTTTAAATTTATTTTGCCTAAAATTCTTCTAATCCCTAAACCCTAACCCCTAACTGGTATCCCCTAACTCTAACCCTAACCCCTAGCCCTAGCCCCCACCCTAAACCCTAACCATACATTACTTTCTACCTTTGCATTGATGTGTCAGCGTTGATTATTAAGAGCGCTATATTGGCAGGGCTGCGTAGGTAGTGCAGATAGTATATTAACATTTTTGTACTGACGCTTTGCATTAGCATTACAGGTGTTTTCTACATAAACAACACACTGCGGGTGTTGTATTCTTATTTTGGATGTCATATCTGCCTTAGAAAGGCTCTATTCGTGTTCTGAGGCTGCAGTGTGGACATCGCACTGCGGCCACCTGGCCTTGGGCGGGGAGAACCTCTGTGAGCAGGATTCAGAGGGGCTTCTTGTGTCCACTTTTCCACATCGAGACCTTATTACTAGTCTCTGACCTTCAGCAGTCATAGCTGCAAACAGGAAGAATTTTACTCACCGTGGACGCTGCCCGGAGTTGTCCAAAAGCGAGGCGGAGCCCCCAAGGTCTGTGCTGAGAACTCTGCTCTGCCTTCATGGGGCCCGTGGGTCTGTGCTGAAGGGAACCCAGCTCCACCCTTGCAGTGCCCCCATGGTCTGTACTAAGGAGAACCGAACTCCGCAAACCGCCAAACCGCCCTGACGGCGCCTGGTGCCAAGACGTGACGTGGCGCATGCCTACGTACTTCGTGCACCGTGGGGCGAGGTGCGCCAGCGCTGTGACGCGATGCGCACCATGATGACGCGTGCCTCCGCAGTGAAGCGATGGGGCTGTCACGTGATTCGCGGCGGTGCGGTGGGGCGTGAGGTGATGCGGCCATAAGGCGGCCAGTGCCGCACCGGAATGCCAGCGCGGTGATGTGAGGCAGAGCCTCAGGAATCTGAAAAGGTAGGCTGGGGCAGCAGGGTGGCCGGGCAATGTGGGGCCCTCTCCCTCACGGTGCTGTGCCCGCACCCCAATGGTGGCTAGGGCCACTGCAGGACCCTCTTAACAGCGTGGTGACCGGCATCCCCTGCTGGCAACCAGCGCACTGTAGGGTCCTCTTGCTCACGGTGTGGTCCCTGTGTGCCCCCTGCTGGCAACTAGGGACGCTGCAGGGCCCTCTTGCTAACAGTGTCGTTAATAAAATCAACCAATGCTATTTTTTTTAAAACGGTCAAGGCCCAGGAAACAGAGGACTGATTTTAATTAATTTGATAGTATAATCTTAAAGTTTGATATAGTTCATATATTTCATCAAATGTCAAATTTCAATGTTTATGAAACATTATTGCCAGGCACAGTGGCTCATGCCCATAATCCAGCACTTTAGGAGGACGAGGTGGGTAGATCACGACATTAGGAGTTCGAGACCAGCTGACCACCATGGTGAAACCCCCATCTCTACTAAAAATATAAAAATTAGCTGGTCATGGTGGCTCCTGCCTGTAATCCCAGGTACTCAGGAGGCAGAGGGAGGAGAATTGCTTGAACTGGGGAGGTATGGATTGCAGTGAGCTGAGATTGGCTACTGCACTCCAGCCAGGGCGACAGAGCAAGACTCCATCATGGATGTGGGCTTGAGGTGTCCCAAAGGGAGGGGTGTCCCCTGGTCTGTGCTGAGGAGAACCTCACTCCTGCCCTCACAGAGGCCTGCGCAGAGGAAACGGGTGGGAAGCCGTGACCTTGGGATTAGAAAAACTGGGCTCACGTGCCCTCTGCTGGAGGCCGGGGGTACTGCAAAGCCCTCATGCTCAAGATGCTGGCAGTGGACACGCGCCCTTTAGTGGCCATTCCACTGCACCACGTAAAGTCAGGATGAAGCGTTCAGCGCCATCGTTCTGGAAATGCAAACTGACACGGAGCCTACAAGCCCATGTGTTTCAATGAACAACACTTAGTTGACATGATCCTTGTGCTGCGACATGGAAGTCGAAGCTCCTTGCTGCTTCTGGTACCTCAGAAGGAAGTCCGTTAGGGGTGGTTTCGCACGCCCTCTGGTGGCGCCAGAGCTCAGCACAGACGCTTTTCCTCACAGTTTCTCAGCAGATGTGCACCCCCTCCTGGCTGTCCTGAAATACCTGTGGAGTGGGCTACACGATCTAGGTTTTATAAGGACACTCTATTGTGTTTGCACAAAGATGAAACCACGAAGGACAAATGTCTCAGAAAGTATCCACATCTTTAGGAGATGCCTGAGTGTATTTTAAATGGTTAAAGCCTGGGCATGGTGGTACATGTCTGTAATTCTAGCTACTTGGGACGCTGAGGCAGGAGAATCGCTTGAACCCGGGAGACAGAGGTTGCCGTGAGCTGAGATAGCGCCATTGCACTCCACATAGGGCTGAATTTTCTCCTCAAATAGGCACTAGAATTCTTTACTGAAGTGGTTTTTCCAGTGGAGTACCTAGAAACTATTTTCCTAACAGGAAGCTGGGTGGAAGCAGCACAGCCCCATGGTGCACTGAAAGCAGTCAAAACTAAACCGGACACAGACACGCCACTTTTTTTTTTATCTGAACATAAGTGCAATGGTAATTAGATGCTATGATCCTAAAATTATTAGCCTTATGTCAAGTGTAAAGCTTAAACAAGTGAACAATTCATACACATCAGATTCTAGTTATCTTTTTTTTCCTTCCATCTTGGAGTATATGAAATGAGAAGCAACACACTAACCTTTCCCCAGCTCATCTCCAAGAAAAAGTCATTTATACTTATCATGCATTCATAAGATAACACGTGTATCATTTTATAAACACACACACGTGTCTGCATACATATATATTTAAATATAACATATACACACATGTATATAGGAAAATAAAGTGGTTCTTTACTGGGTTCATATTACACATATTATTATATTATACAAATTGCTTTTTTAAAAAAACTTTTAGGTTAGGAGGTACACATGCAGGTTTGTTATATAGGTGAACTCATATTATGGGGTTTTTTGGTACAGATCATTAAATCATCCAGGTACTAAACCTAGTACTCAATATTTTTTTCTGTGCTTCTCCCTCCCACCCTCCACCCTCGTGTAATCCCTAGTGTCTGTTTTTCCCTTCATTGTGTTCATGAGTTCTCATCATTTAGCTTCCACTTATAAGTGAGAACATGTGGTAGTTTTCTGTTTCTCTTAGTTTGTTAACAATAATGGCCTCCAGATCCATCAATTTTTCTGCAAAAGACATGTGTTGTACTAAATAATATGCCAGGAAAACTTCCAAGGTAGTAGAAACATGAGCAAGTCATTTCACTGAGCACATTACAGAAGAAAATATGGACATGGCTGTTAAAGGTATTAAAATAGCTTGAAAATTAAAAGTATATACTAAAGTTACATTGCAGGTAGTATTAGCAATAAAACAGACATTTGCTTATTTAACCAATAGATAATACAGAGCAACTTTTTCACCAACAGTATCCCATGACTGTGTTGAGTTTAAAGCAGGGAGTGAGCAATGGTTGTATTAGCAATGTTGCCCGAAGTTGCCCTCCAGGTGGACTAAAGATTCTCTAAGTTAAGTGAAAATCATAGGCATTAATAGTAATAAGAGTCTCATGATACAGAGTCTTTTTCTAGTGTTTTGGAAAATGCGGTCAATAGCAAGAAGCCATCAACTTCTCATCTCACCATTTGCAGTTTTAGTGTCTCTGGTTATGAGCATTGGGAGGTTTGGTAAATTATCTGCGTACCCCACACATGAGGAATGAGACTCTCCATTAAAATTCATCTAGTTTCAGATTATAGGGCTTGAAGAACAGATCAGTTCCCATTTTTAGTAATTTCATAGAAGAAAATAGGATTAGAGAAATCTAGAAGAATTCAGGATCTAGTCTAGTCTGTAAGTAGATAACAAGAACTAGAAAACAGTGCACAGAGCTACAATCCAATAACAGATGTAACTTTTTTCTACAAACATACTTTTTCTCTCTACGTTGACCACAGAGGAATCTCAGATTTATTTTTTATTTTTTTAAAAAAACTCTTACCTTAGGCTCAAAGGTACATGTGCACGTTTGTTATGCAGGTTAGTTGCATTTCACAGGAGTTGGGTATACAGATTATTATTTCATCACCCAGGTAATAAGCATAGTACTTGATAGGCAGTTTTTTGATTCACACCCTCCTCCCACCTTTTACCCTTAAATAGGCCCTGGTGTCTGTTGTTTCCTTCTTTGTGCCCATGTGTTCTCAATGTTTAGCTCCCACTTATAAGTGAGAACAGCCAGCATCTGTTATTTTTTGACTTTCTGTTATGATAGCCATTCTGACTGGTGTGAGATGGTATCTCATTGTGGTTTTGATGGACACTTCTCCAATTATTAGTGACGTTGGGCATTTTTTTCATGTTCGTTGGCTGTATGTATGACTTCTTTTAAAAAGTGTGCTTATGTTCTTTGCCCATTTTTTAATGAGATTCTTCATTTTTTGCTTGTTAATTTAAGTTTCTTATGGGTTCTGGAGATTAGACCTTTGTTGGATGCATAGTCTGAAGATATGTTCTCCCATTCTGTAGGTTGTCTCTTCACATTTTTTGATAGTCTCTTTTGCTGTGCAGAAGCTCTTTGGTTTAATTAGGTCTCATTTGTCAATTTTTGCATTTGTTGCAATCACTTTTGGCATCTTTATCATGAAATCTTTGCCAGGTCTTATGTCCAGAATGGTATTTCCTAGATTATCTTCCAACGTGTTTATAGTTTTAGGTCTTACATACAAGACTTTAATTCATCTTGACTTTTGTATATGGTGTAAGGAAGGGATCCAGTTTCAGTCATTTGCATATGGCTCACCAATTATCCCAGCACCATTTATCGAAGAGGGAGTCTTTTCTTCATTGCTTGTTTTTGTTGACTTTGTTGAAGATCAGATGGATGTAGGTGTGTAGCATTATTTATGGGCTGGGTATGCTGTTTCATTGGTCTATATGTCTGTTTTTGTACCAGTATCATGCTGTTTTGGTTATTGTAGCCTTATAATATAGTTTGAAATCAGGTAACACGATGCCTTCATCTTCGTTCTTTTTGCTTAGGATTGCACTGGGTATTCAGGCTCTTTTTTGGTTTTATATAAATTTTAACATAGCTTTTTTCTAGTTCTGAGAAGAATGTCATTGATTGTTTGATAGAAATAGCTTTGAATCTGTAAATTGTTTTGAGCAGTATGGCCATTTTATTAACATTGATTCTTCCAATCCATTAGCATGGAATATGTTTCCATTTGCTTCTGTCATCTCTGATTTCTTTCATCAATGTTTTGTAGTTTTCTTTGTAGAGCTCTTTCACTTCCCTGGTTAGCTGTATTCCTAGCTATTTTTATTTTTCTGTGGCTATTGTGAATGGGATTGTGTTTTGATTTGGCTCTCAGCTTGGACTTTGTTGGTATATAGAAATGCTGTGAATTTTTGTACATTAATTTTGCATCCCAAAACTTTGCTGAAATTGTTTATCAGATCAAACAGCTTTTGGGTAGACTGTGGGTTTCCTAGACATAGAATCATATCATGTGCAGCAACAGATCGACTTTCTGTCTTCCAATTTGGGTGCATTTTATGTCTTTCTCTTGTCTGACTGCTCTGGCTAGCACTTCCAATACCACATCTAACAGGGATGGTAAGAGAGGGCATTCTTGCCTTGTTCTGGTTTTAAAGGGAAATGCCTCCAGCTTTTATTCATTCAGTATATCTGGCTATGGGCTTGTCATTAATCACTCTTTTTTCTTTTCTTTTCTTTTTCCTTCCTTCCTTCCTTCCTTCCTTCCTTCCTTCCTTCCTTCCTTCCTTCCTTCCTTCCTTCTTTCCTCCCTTCCTCTCTTCCTCCCTCCCTCCCTTTTTCTTTTTCTCTCTCTTTCTTTCTTTTAAAAATATTCATTTACTGGAAAAGATGGCTTATTGTGAAGTACATTTCTTAAAAGTCTACATTGTTTATGATTTTTAACATAAAGCGATGTTGAATTTTATCAAAGGCCTTTTCTGCATATATTGAAATAATTATGTAGTTTTTGTTTTTGATTCTGTTTGTGTGATGAATCATGTTTACTGGTCTGTGTACATTAAACCAATCTTACATAGCAGAGATAAAGCCTACTTGAGCGTAGTTGATTAGCTGTTTAATGTGCTGCTGGATTCAGTTTGCTGGAATTTTGTTTATAATTGTTGCATCAATGTTCATCAGAGATATTGACCTGATTTTTTTTTATGTGTGTGTTTGTCTGCAAAGTTTTGATACTGATATGATGTTGGCTTCAAAGCATGAGATACAGAGGTATCCCTCCTCTTTATTTTTTGGGAATCATTTCAATAGTAATAGTCTTTTTATACATCTGGTTGAATTCGGCTCTTTATCCATCTGGTCTTGGGCTTTTTTTTTTCCCCCTGGTTGGTAGGCTTTGTATTGCTAATTCAATTTTAGAACTCATTATTGGTTTGTTTAGGGATTTGATTTCTTCCTTGTTCAATCTTGGGAGGTTGTATGTTTCCAGAAATTTGCCTATTTCTTCTAGGTTTTCTAGCTTCTTTACATAGAGTGTTCATAGTAGTCTCTAATGCCTTTTGTATTTTTGTGGGTTTGGTGGTAATGTCCCCCTTTTGACTTCTAGTGTTTATTTGGATGTTCTCTTTTCATTAGCCTAGCTAGTAGTCTATCTATCTTATTTATTCTTTCAAAAAACAAACTGAATTCATTGGTTTTGTATATGGCTTTTCATGTCTTGATTTCTTTCAGTTGAGCTCTGATTTTGGTTATTTCTTGTCTTCTGCTAGCTTTGGGGTTGGTTTGCTAATTGTTTTACTGGTTGTTTAGTTGTGATGTTAGGTTGTTAATTTGAGATCCTTCTAACTTTGTTTTGATTTCCAAATTTTATTTTAAATTCAGGGGTACCTGTGCAGGATATGCAGCTTTGTCACATACTTAAACCTGTGAGTAACTGCACAGATCATCCCATCACCTAGGTTTAAGCCCAATATCCATTATCCATTCTTCCTGATCCTCTCCCTCCTCCCACCCCAACCCTCTGAAAGGTCCAGTGTGTGTTTTTCCCCCATGTGTCCATGTATTCTCATCATTCAGCTTCCACTTATAAGTGAGAACATGAGGTATTTGATTTTCTGTTCCTGTGTTAGTTTGCTGAAAATAATGTCTTCTAGCTCCATATGTGTCGCTGCAAAGGAGTATCTTGCTTCTTTTTATGGCTCATAGTATGCCATGGTGTATATATGCCATATTTTCTTTGTCCAGGGTATCACTGTGAACATTTAGATTAATTCCGTGTATTTGCTATTGTGAATAATATTGCAATAAACATACACGTACCTGTATTTTTTTTTTTTTTTTTGAGACAGAGGTCTCACTCTGTTGTCCAGGCTGGAGTGCAGTGGCATGATCTTGGCTCACTGTTACCTTTGTCTCCCAAGTTCAAGCAATTCTCCTGCCCTAGCCTCCCAAGAAGCTGAGAATACAGGCATGCACCACCACACCTGGCTAATTTTTCTATTTTTAGTAGAGATGGGGTTTCACCATATTGGCCAGGCTGGTCTTGAACTCCTGACCTCAGGTGATCTACCCACCTTGGCCTCCCAAAGTGCTGGGATTACAGACCTGAGCCACCATGCCTGGGCACATGTATCTTTACAATAAAATAATTTATATATTTTGGAGTGTATATACTCAGTAATGAGATTGCTGGGTCAAATGGCATTTCTGCCTCTAGGTCTTTGAGGAATAATCACACTGCCTTCCACAATGGTTGAACTAATTTGTATTTCCACCAATGGTGTAAAAGTGTTCCTTTTCCTACACAATATTACCAGCATCTGTTGTTTTTTGACTTTTTAGTA
>PVKV010042942.1:0-10382 GCA_004027835.1 Alouatta palliata | reverse complement strand
AAAAAAAAAAAAAAAAAAAAAAAGAAACGGTGTCCTAATTGGAATGTCAAGATCTAAACGTTTTCCTATGTTAGAATGTATTTCCTGGGCTGGATTATCATAATTATCGGTAGTATACAACCGATGCAAACAATGTGAATTTATTATACATTTTGAGAACTAATAAGGGTACAAAACAGGCTACGTTTGGTGCCTCAAGCCTATAATCCCAGCACTTTGGGAGCCAAGGAAGTAGGATCGCTTGAGCCCAGGAGTTTGAGACCAGCCTGGGCAATATAGCAAGACCCCCATGTCTGCAAATAATTAAAAAGTTAGCCAGGTGTGGTGGTGTGCACCTGTGGTCCCAGCTACTCAGGAGGCTGAGGAGGGAGGATTGCTCCAGCCCAAGAGGCTGAGGCTGCCGGGAGCTGTGATCCGGCCACTGCACTCCAGCCTGGGTGATGGAGGGAGACCCTGTCTCAAAACTAAAAATAAAGATACAAAGTAAATTTTTGTTAGGAAGCATCTCCTAAAAGCAGGGAGGGGCATTTTTGGGCAGTAGCTTGTGTATTCATGCATAAATAATACTTACTGCCAGAAAAACACAGGATTTGACATTAATTCCATTCCCGTGGTGGGTGTTTAATGTGAAAGCCAGAGAATCTTCAGTCCCATAAATAACTCGATTAGAACTGGGGCTGTGTCCTAACAATCTCACCGTGACCTCCTTCTGAGAGTCAGATGCTGCAGGCCACATGGCGATTGGTCATAAAAGTCATTTTTAATAGCTCTCAGCTGACAAATCGGTTGTTCCCCTCTCAATTCTGTTTCAGGCAAAGAGCAGAGATCAGCAGGGTTGCGGCAGAGATGGGTTTTCGGCGAGCGGGGAGCGGGGGACAAGGCACCAGGCTGGTCACAGGTGGAGAGACCTTGGCCTTTCTTGGGGAAGGGGGAGAGGGTGGCTATGCAGGGGTAGCTGGGAAAAGGACCCACATGGGCCCAAGCAGGTCCTGCCTTGGCCATGAGCCTGGGCCATCGGGTGTGGGCACCAGATTACTTGGCTTTAAGTTGCCCCTGAGGTCACGGAAGCCCTCCCGGGTTGCAGGAAAAAACCCTAAGCAGAGGGAGTCCGGATTCGAGCCAGGGAGCTTCCCTGCCTCAGGAGTGCCTCTTGAGTTTCTGCCCTGGCTAAGACTGCCCAGCCTGGACCCAAGGGGGGCTCTGCCTGCAGACGGAGAGCGTCACCCCCAGCCCCACCCCAAGCTCCAGGCGGCACCATGGAAGGCTGAGGCTGAGGGACCGTGGGACTTGGTCTCAGGACAGCGGTGTGAGGTTGTGTGGGGAGTGCACTGCACCAGGGGCCTGGCAGGGCAGGGGCACCAGCAGCATGGGGGTGGGCACCTTCCTGGATGCGCACAAAGGCGGCTCCACCTGTGGCAGGGGATGGCCGGGCGCCTGGTCTGAAACACCTCTTGGGGTCTCCACAGGGAGCCCTTGTCTGCCTGGCCTCCGGCTCCCCATTCTACCCGGTGGCAGCACCCTCGTCTCCTTGCCCCTCGGCAGGGCCCCTGTCATCCAGGTCTCCATCCCTCCCTGGGCAGAGGGGATGTTTTTTCATGGAGCATTTTGTCAATAGTTAGGAAGAGCATTAAAGTGGACCCAGAAATTCATACTCTTAAGACTTATCTGCCAGTTCCCAGCACTGTTTTAACAATGAAAGTTAGAAGTCCACCCAAATAGAATAATAGAATAATACAAACATCCACCCAAAAGCTGTTGTTAAATAAACCATAGCACGCACCTCCATCTGGAATCCCACACCTCTACTTAACAATGCACTGGCCTAGGGGTCTGTCCAGGCTCTGTAGTTCAATGAAAAGGAAGACTCGGGTTGCAGGTCCGTGGCTGGCCCTCGCTCCGAAGGGGGGCCCTCAGCTACCCGAGGCTGACAGTGGCCTGGCTGGCTGTGAGAGGTGGTATTTGTCCACTCTTCCTGCTTCTCTTATTTTCTGATTTTTCTACAAAGGAGCATTGCAGCCAGGCGTGGTGGCTCACGCCTGTAATCCCAGCTCTTACGAGGTGGGTAGATCACATGAGGTCAGGAGTTCGAGACCAGCCTGGCCAACATGGTAAAACCCCATTTCTACTAAAAATACAAACATTAGCCAGGCATGGTAGCAAGCGCTTGTCATCCCAGCTACTCAAGAGGCTGAGGTACGAGTATTGCTTGAACCCGGGAGGCGGAGGTTGCAGTGAGCCGAGATCACACCAGTGTGCTCCAGCCTGGGTGACAGAGCAAGATCCTGTCTCAAAACAAAAAGAAAACAACAAAAAACAAAACAAAACCAAAAAAAGCTGGGGGTGGAGAGCGTTGCTGTCTTTGCAGGATGAGGTTTCCTGATGGGGAAGGGGCTTCGTTATCTCATCCACCTCTTTCTTCCTTCACTCTCCATGTCAAATGGAAGGTGAGTCCCTGAAGCTCACCTACGTCAGCTTTCTCTGTGAAATGGGGCTGAGGGCTGCTGGTCACACATCTGCAATGTGGCTCAAAGGTAACTTCAGGGTTCACCTTTGTCTTTGTTGAGCTTCACATGAGAACCAGGCCAGGCACAAGTAGTCAGAGATCAGAAGTGTCCTGTGAGGCAAGCAGCCAGTGTGCGTGTAAAAGGGAATGCGGGTGGGATGGAGGTGGCATTTAAAATCCCTGGAGAGGCACAAACATGGTGTCAGGAAAACTGCCCCGTGTGGGAAAAATAAATTATATACACTTTACTTCATTTGGAAAAATAAACTCCTCTTGGGTTAAAGAATAAAATGTGAAAAACTAAAACAGTGAAAACATTAGGAGGGAAAAACAGAGCATTTATATAAGACTAGTTTAAAATTAAGGCAGCCATGAAGCTCTGAAAAAAGTTAAAAAAACTGGAGGGGTTTGGCCATGTAGGCACGAACAACCTCCACGTCCTGAAAGAGACGGGACCCTGATAACAGCTGGGCTCGGAGGCCGGGCACGGTGGCTCACGCCTGTAATCCCCAAATTTTGGGAGGCCAAGGTGGGTGGATTACTTCAGGTCGGGAGTTCAAAACCGTCCTGGCCAACATGGCTAAACGCTGTATCTGCTAAAATAAAAAAATTAGCCGGGCATGGTGGCGCATGCCTGTCCCCAGCTACTTGAGAGGCTGAGGCAGGAGAATCACCTGAACCCTGGGGGGGGGGGGGGGGTTGCAGTGAGCTGAGATCGCAACACTGCACTCCAGCCTGGGCAACAGAGCAAGACTCCATCACAAAAAAAAAAAAAAAAAAAAAGAGATGATAACCCCCATCCTTCTCGAAGGCACACGGCTTCCTGGCTTCTCCTCCTCAGGCCCGACCCCCTCCGCTTCTCTCCCTGTCTCTCTTCCTCCACCCTGTATCTGGCTCTGTCTGTGCCTCAGTTGTTCTGCGTTTCCCTATTCTCCAGGGCAGGGGCTGTGTGGGTCTATTTGCCCCTCCCCTGGACTGGCACCAGCGCAGACACTCAAGAGTGTTTGTTGAGTGACTTCGTGTTTTCACGCCCTCATCACACAACTCTCCAAGACATATCATTATTCTTGTCTTTTTATTTCCACCTTCTTTTCTGTTGCCTGTATGTTTGAATTTTCCTATGAGTATTTTGTTTTATTTTTGCTTTTTTACTTTTATTACTATTTTTCTTTTGAGGCAGAGTTTCGCTCTGTCACCCAGGCTGGAGTGCAGTGGCGCAATCTCGGCTCACTGCAACCTCGGCCTCCCAGGTTCAAGCAATTCTCCTGCCTCAGCCTCCAGAGGAGCTGGGACTGCAGGTGCCCGCCACCACGCCAGCTATTTTTTTTTTTTTTTTTGTATTTTTAATAGAGATGGAGTTTCATTATCTTGGCCATACTGGTCTTGAACTCCTAACCTCGTGATCCACTCACCTCAGCCTCCTAAAGTGCTGGAATTACAGGCATGAGCCACGGCACCTGGCCTATTTTTGCTTTTTTAAATTAAAAAAAATCAGTTTTAAAATTGCACCTCCAGTAGAAAATCAGGGCGCAGCCCAGTTTGCGGCCATTCCATTGCTTTGGGCCTGTGGCTTCTCAGCCCCAGCTTGGGTCACAGATCTGCTGCCACAGGGTGGGCACAGGGCTCAGAGGACCCGGGTGTGCAGGCAGCCACGGCCCCAGAGATTGTCCAGGAGGAGGGTGGTGACCACACCCAGCCAGTCACAGCCCTTCCCTGGAATTTTCTGAAATGGAACAGGGGAGGAAGAACTTTTTCTTTGCTCTGCTTGAGAGGCAGGCACAGTGCGGGCTAGGCCGCTGCTGGCAGGAGAGGGTGGCAGAGTGCTGAGGGCGCACCGAGGGCTCGGTCTGTGGGGCCTGGAGCTGGTGCCCCGCCCTCCCTGTCGTTTGGAGCTTCAGCCAGCACCGCCTCAGGCCTGCCTGACTCCTTCGAGCTGGGTGTCTCATGTGCGGCGGCACGGACCCTTGGCCCAGGCCCCTGTGCAGAGGTGGGTTTGGGTCTCTCCGGTCTCAGCAGCCCCAGGAGCCTGTGAGAGCTGAGCAGGAAGCAGCTCTGGGCACCTGCATGCTGACAGCCGTGCGGTGGGAACAGGCCTGCTCATTTACCAGCCAGAGACCTGGCCACGCCCCAGAGTGGACAGTCTCCAAATCGCACGCGTCCCCAGCACTGAGAGCCGCGCTCATCACTGGAGGCAGGACACCCAGGGAGGCTCTGCCAGGTCTCGGGGTGAAGGAGCTGCCACCAAGACGGCTCTCAGCACGACAAACCTGGCCCTGCCACTCGCTGCCAGAGATAAAGTCCCAGCTCCTGAGCTCCAGCGCCACAGGCACACACCGTTCCCGTGCTGGGAACATTCTGCCCACAGACTCCTCTCGGCCTCAGGTGGCGGCTGAGTGGCCATTCCTGCTGGGAGTTTCCTGAGGCTGGGAGAGCCGCCGCCTGCACCCCCGAGGCAGCCTTATCACACCTGCTCACAGATCGCTACATTCTCCTTCAACAAGTACTTGGCGGACCCCCTGGTGCCACAGCCCGAGGCTCCTGCCCCCACGGCACCCCGGGGATAGAATGTCCGGGACACCCCACATAGGGCCTGTGTGGAGATGGTGTCGCCGGGTTTGCTGCTGAACGAGCAGATGACCTGATGAGTGATTATCCTCACCCACAAAAAAAGCACAGCCTGATCTCCATGTGACCCTCAGACACGCCCCCAGTCCCACTGGCCCCAGCAATGACAGACGAGGAGGAAGGAGGTGGGAAGTGCCTGGGCTGGGCCATCCCTTCTCTCTTGCAGCTGGGTTTGCCACACACACAGCCAGACCCGCTCCAGTGACCCTTACTTCTGCCTCTGTATCCCTTTCTCACAGGCCCTGCAGGTGACAGGCCCACAGCCAGTGGTTAGTGTTGGTGGGAGAGCGAACGAAAAACTGAGCGTGTGGAAGGCCGGCCAGGCTCCTGGCGTCCACCCAGATGGTGAGCTGGCCCTGACCTGCAGGCACCGTGTGGAGCACTCACAATGGCCACCACAGCTCCCGCCCACTCTCGGGACCCCGAGTGTGGAGGGTGTGGGGTTGAACAGCGAGGATCAGGGATCGGGCAGGATCGGAATGCAAGGGGCGGGGGGTCCTGGCTTGTGACAGCAGGCGAGGTGTCTGCCCCCAGGCTGTGCGTGACTTGGATAGCAAAGCGCCTTTTGCTGCCTTCAGCGCCCTGAGACCCTTACGTCTGTCTATTGATGTCACAATTCACTCCTGGGAAAATAAACATTTGGGTTTATTTTGCTGTGACTGCATCCCATGAATCTTAATCACTTGTGTCTCTGGGTTTCCCTTAAGGGGGACGGCTCCCCTTAAGATGACTCTGGGGCTGCCATGGGCCTCCTCACCTGTGTGGGGGTGGGGAGGACAGGGACAGAGACATACACAGAGCATGTGGGCTCTGCTCCTGCCCTGGGCAGTTGAGGGCAGGTGGCCTCTAACAGCTGACACCGTGTTAGGACACAGTCACCTTGCCGGGGGCTCTTTCATCCAGAGTCCTGGTCCTTCTGCACTTGGGTGTGAATGTACCGTGGCCCTGCCTGGGTGTGAACATGGCCCCTCTACAGCTGCCCATCAGAGAACTGCCCCAGGAGCTCCCATTCCTCCTCTGAAGACCCCAAATCCACCACTGACCAAGACAGCCCCCTGACCACAGTGGGCTCTCCGAGCCATCACGATGGTACCCTAGCCGCTATGAAAGTTCTCCTGTCCACCACGACAGGCCGGCAACCCATCTACTCTGACAGCCCCCTGTCCCGACAGCCCCCAGCCAAAGCTCCTGACTCTGCCCAAAGCTTTGCATCACTGCAGAATCCCACTTGGGCAGGAGACCTTCACCCACCTGCAGGGTCCCTGGGATGCAGTGTGTCCCCCTGCTCTTCCCCAGGGGTCTCAGGGCTCTCTGCTCTTTGACTGAGCCCAGGGACAACCCTGCTACCTCAGGCCCGGAGCCCAGCAGCTGGTCTTATTGCCTCCGGGAGGGCAGAGGGTAGAGGGTGGAGGAACGTGGAGCCTCTGGGCCTCACAGGCACTGCCCCATTCAGTTGCACGGGTCAGGCTTCCCAGCAGGGGACCCTGAGCCCAGGGAGGCATTGTCAGGAGTCACACAATCCCACGGCAGAGGGAGGCAAGGCTGCCACCCGCAGGCTCTGTCTCCATCTCCCCAATCTGCAGCTGCCCTGCCTGGCCTGGTGTCTGCTTCTGATGGACATGGCTGGACGGTACCTTGGGGAAAGAGGTGCTCCAGGTGTGGGTGGCGGGGGCTGGCGGTGGCCGCTCAGCTGCTTTCCTGACCGAGTTTTGAACCGGACTGCATGGCCCCTGCCCTTCCTCTGTGCCTGCTCCAGGCGGCGTCCTGAGGGTCTGCAGCCGCGGCACCGCCTGGCCCCAGGGTTCTGGGCTGCCTGGCACCCTCCGGTCCACACCGTAGTCAGCCAGGGCCTCTTAAAGGCAGAGACTGAACAGCAGTGGCTCCCCACGAGACTGTGGCAGCCTGAAGTCGGGGTCCTCTACATCTTTGTCATGCTCTCCTCCAAAAAACTACCCTTGGGCTTCAGGCCCCAGAGGGTGTGCCCACAGGCAGATGCCCGGCAGAGTCACCAGCACCCGGGACACTTGCTGTCTCCTCCCCCATCAGCCTGCTCCCTAGAAGCTTCCCTCTCACCAAACGCTCCCGGTGGCCAGTCTGGACACCCAGCCCATGGCCCCAGAGGTTCCTGGTCAGAGGTGCTGCCTTTCCCGGCTCTCAGGACATCCCCGCCCCATGGCAGGGTGCGCGGCGTGGATGCCACTGCCTTTCAGGGCTGCGTCCTGAGCTAGTAGCAGACATGGCAGAGCACTCTCCGTGGGGCTGGGACCTGACCCGGGGCTGCAGCACAAACGGCGGCGGAGCTTGCGCAGAGACCATGACGCCGCTCAGCCCGGGGAGGGCCACGCAAAGGTGGCAGCCAGTCCCTCTGCTCCCAGGCAGGTCCCCTGGCTGGCCCCCACACCTGTCCTCACTGTACATCTAGGAGGCCTGGAGAGGGTCTGTGGCTCACCTGAGACACGACACACAGCTGTGATGAGACGAGGTTCTCAACAGACTGTCAGCCGAGTGCACCTGCAGGGTCCCTGGTATGCAGCGTGTGCCCTGCTCCTCCCCAGGGGTCTCAGGGCTCTCTGTTCTTTGACTGAGCCCAGGGACGAGCCTCCTACCCCAGGAATATCACTCAGAGATAAGAAGATAGGCACACAGACAAACTCAAAAGCAGACGCAGTGCACACAGTGCAATATCACTCAGACATAAGAAGGAAGGCAGGTCCAGCACACCCTCCAGCTGGGACGGACCCAGAAAACATGGGCAAGTGGAAGAGCTGGATGAAGAACACCATGAGGCACAGGACCCCACTTACACGCCACCCAGAAAAGGTAAATCCACAGAGGCAGGACACAGGTCAGTGGGGGGCAGGGCTGAGGGCGGGAAGGGGCCTGACTGCCTGTGGGCATGTGGTTTCTTTTGGGGGCCAGGAAAGTGTTCCAAAATTTGTTAGCAGTGATGGTTGCACACCTCTGTGACTGTACTCCATGCCACTGACTTGTGTAGTTGAGATGGGTGAGCGGCCAGATGTGTGGATTATATCTCGACAAGGCTGTTTAAAAATCAGTCAGCCCGAACCAAAGCACCTGTGAGCTGCTCACATTCCCTCGCTCACAGAGAGGCCACGAACTTTGTCAGCAAGCTGGGGTACTAGTGGAACGGGGGGTCAAGGCCATGCGCGTCCATGAGGCCGTAGGGAGCCTGGCCAGGCTGTTGGGGCCTCAGACGGCACAAACCCATCCCGAGAGGAAAGGCTCTGGGTGCAGGCTGTGGGGGAAGAGGCCTAAAATAACTGAAGAGCCCCAAGCTCCCAGGGAGAAGTTGAGGTCGGTGTGGTCACCTCGAATGGGGAACTCCTCCAGGAAGGAAAGGAGAAGTTTTATTTGGGGTGGGGGGTCACAGTAACGCCAGGCGGGGTGACAGGGAAGAGGGTCTGGGGTGGGGGTGTTAGAGTAGTGCCAGGTGGGGTGATGGAGAAGAAGGTGGTCCTGGGGCAGGGGAGTTAGAGTGAAACGCCGGGTCCTGGTGCAGAACCCGTGACGGTCCCATGGCCCCGGCATCACATGCCTGTCATCTGGAGCAGAAGCCCGCCAATGGAGACGTGTCCTTCCCATTTCTCAGATGGGAAGACTGAGGCCTGGGTGGGGGCGGGTGGAGAAGCACAATTGCCACCCAGCCGCCCAGCACTACCTCTGGCAGGAGGCAAACTCCCCGGCTGCCCAGCACTACCTCTGCGGGAGGCAAACTCCCCGGCTGCCCAGCACTACCTCTGGCGGGAGACAAACTCCCCTCCCCAGGGAGCTGGGGGCCTCGGCGTGGCCTTTGGAGGGAGATGAAATTGCTCCCCCAGGGCCGGGAGCTGGGGGCCTCGGCGTGGCCTTTGGAGGGAGATGAATTTGCTCCCCCAGGGCCGGGAGCTGGGCGCCTCAGTGTGGTGCAGGTCTGTGTGGGCTCTGAGGCACTGTGGGTTCCCTGTGGGCAGCTCTCCCGCCACAGACCTGGCTCCCTCAGGGGACAGTCAGAGCGGGACCCCGCACTGCCTCTTCCTCCCTTTTCCCTTGGCCTCCATGGAGTGGGCCTGAGTTCCCAGAGGGCCAATTCCTCTCTCTGACCCGACCCCCGCCAGGCCTGCCAGCTGCTCATTCACCCAACAGCCGAGGGCTGCCTGCCCAGGCTGTGCCACACCAATCCAGGGCCAGGACTCAGAGAGAAAACTCTGTCCTCATGATGCCGAGGTCCCAGCAGCTGCAGGAGCAATGCCCTTGTTGATTGACGGGCTGAATCACATGCCCACGTCTTCACTGGCAGGCACGCTGCATGTGCTGGGTCTGGCCTGGGCCTGCTGTGTCCTGGTCTGATACATGTGCACGGATAGTCACACAAGCAGCTGCTGAGACTGTGGATGGGCGTGGGGGATAGGGCACGACCCTATGGTGGTAGCAGAGGGCCACTTGCTGGAGACAATTGAAGTCGTCCTGGCGATGACGCTGGACTGCCCCCAGCAAAGACTGTGCAGAAGAGACGTCTTTCCTGCAGTGAGAACACGCGTGCAGACATGGGGCTGGAGGCAGGTGGAGAGAACATGTGTGCACACCCAGGATGGAAGCCAGGCAGAGAGAACACGTGTGCAGACCCAGGACAGACGCCAGGTTGAGAGAATACCTGTGCAGACCCCAGGCTGGAGGCGGGCGGAGAGAACATGTGTGCACAGAAGGCACAGAGAACTCATATATGTAGATATGGGATGGGAGGCACTTGGGTGTTCAGGGCCTGTGAGGCTGCGCACCAGGGCAGCACCCAGTATTGAAAAATCCTGTAGTTTTATGAGCATGTGGGAGGCAGGAGGCATCATGGGTCATACCACCTGTAAAACCCAGGCACAGGACAGAACATTCTAGAAATAAACATGATGCTGCAATTGTCTGAGAGGCAAACACTGGGCATCTGCACTGCATACCAACTAACAGCACAGAGCATCTCCACTCCATAGAACTGACACTCAGCACTGAGCATCTCCACTCCATAGTAACCGACACTCAGCACTGGGCATCTCCACTGCATAGTAACTGACGCTCAGCACTGAGCATCTCCACTCCATAGTAACTGATGCTCAGCACTGAACATCTCCACTCCATAGTAACCGACACTCAGCACTGAACATCTCCACTGCATAGTAACGGACACTCAGCACTGAGCATCTACACTGCATAGTAACCGACACTCAGCACTGGGCATCTCCACTGCATAGTAACTGACGCTCAGCAC